>JALHCF010000118.1:229131-372569 GCA_024341135.1 Tolypocladium album
CCAGGGTCACTTACCAATGACCTGTCCTGGCTTCATCTCGACATGTCCGTTTGGGTCGAGTATCAGGGACCTCCACGAGGGAAGTCCGACCTCGTCGCAGATCTTCGCCAGGTCACGCTCATTAGCGGGAAACAAGCCAAGGAGCCTGCTCATCTCCCGCTGGGCCGACTTGGGGTCGGCCCGCGCAGCCTCCGCCGGGTCCGCTGGGCTAAGTTCAGCGGCGCTGCCGTCGTAAACAACCCTCGACGTCTGCCTGAGGTAGGCTTTCAGGCGAAGGACCTCCTCCGTGGTGAGATCAGGTCGGTGCGTCACAGCAGCCTTCCCCCTGGCGTGCTCGCCTCCGTCGACCGCTGGGGCAATGTCGAAGAGCTTGTTGCTGATGTCCGAGGTCAGTAGGGCCGCCAGCGACCATCGCTGTCCACCTGCGCACCACTCGCCTAACGGCGCGATCCCTCTCTGGCTGTTCCGTACGACTGGTTATGTGCAGCGTCGGGATGCCCTCCAGCCCACCCACCCGCCGCGGATGAGTGATTACGCGAGGTCTGATGGCTGCCATGTAGGGCGCCGGCCTCCGACCAGAATTGAAGGACATACCGGCAGCTCCGTGAAATATTGGGTTCGTCTTAGCGGGAATCGTTGAGCTAGAGGAGTTGTTGGTGTTCATCAAGCTTGCTCTTCATCGACCGACCGTACGTATTCGCCCACGCTCTTCTTTAACAGGGGAGTTTCGCAATACATACGGTCGGACGATGAAAGAGTAAGCTTGATGAACCTATCTGAAGCTGGTCAGAAGCCCAGCTTTTATAGCTGTAGCAACCCCAGTCACTAGATCGGCTACCTACTGCTGTCAGGAAATTAGACGACTACAAGCGAGCATCTGTTTGCAGGAATGTTATGTGCAAACGGGAGTCTGTTTGCTAGTAGTCATGTTCTCAAGACTGCAAACGCGGGCCTGTTTGCCGGCATGTCCTTTGCAAACGAGGATCTGTTTGCCAGCAGTTACATCCTGTACAACCGAGGACGGCATGTCCTCTGCAAAGAGAGTCATCACCACTCCCACCACCCGTGGGGCCAGTGCTCTCTAGTGATGGTTTGCTTTTCTTTTTTTTAAAAAAAAATAGAAACACTATTACCACGGCAAAAATGAAAATTGCGAGAAATCAAAAAATGGAAGCACTCAATGTGCTTGCGTGATCTGGGAATCGAACCCAGGGCTCCCCGACGTTGCTCGGATGGCAACGGAGAATTTTACCACTAAACCAATCACGCTGTTGGAAGGCTAGTTGCGAGTCGCTGACTCGCTTGTGGGGACATGGCTGGCTTATTCACTAACAAATGGATATCGCAACTTGGCTGCCCAGCCCCTAGTGGGGAAACCGCTTAACGTGGTCGAGTAAAACAAGATCCTACATTTGGTCGATTTTGGGAAAGAAATAAAGATGCGGACATAGATATGCACGCAGGTGGCATCGCAGTCTGGGTCGAATAGATGTCTTGCCAGGCCCTGTCACTCCACGTGGAAGGACGGCGAGGCTTCCCGACGGCTAGACAGATGAATATTAGAAAAGGCTGTGAAGTATACTGAAATAGTAGGGAGGTCCGCCGCATTGGGTTATCTCGATAGTAAGGGCAAGCATATCCTTGCCAAATGGCGGCATTGGTGAAGACGATGGATGGGCACAATGCCCAGAAAGAAGCAGCGAGCATTTGTACCGTCGTGCAGTCATCCCTCGCTTGAAGCCGCATGGATTTGAGGACAACGAGGCCGCCCGAGCAATTACTGCTGTTCACTTGGCCAATCCAAGGACGGCTAAGCCGCGCGGTTTTCAGCTGTCAGGGAGGCTGTCAGGTTGTCCACGGCGACCAATGCCATGGAGTAGTTATGTTTTAGGAATTACAGCGGCGCGCTGTGGCAGCGCTCACCGCCCCCTCACTGTAGACATAAATAGGGCTGCTTCCGTCGGCGGGTTATGGCAGCCGGGCATATTATTTAGAAGACGCTCGCATTAGCGACACTTATCTTGCTGTTGTCACAACAATTCTCTGCCACTGACGAGCGCGCATCGGTCGTGATCTCGTCGAATTCCAACGCCACTTCCCTAGTCGAAGGACCCGCATTCGGAACGATCCGATCGCTCTGCCAAGTGAGCCAATTAATTGACTCTGTCATTGCCATTCTCGGCGCTGTTACCGGCACCTACTTCACCAAACCATCGATAGGATCTCGGAGCTACCCAAAGTTTTCCAGAAAGTCAAGAACGATCTCCAATTAGTGCAATGGATCTTAGAGAATGCCCAAGAGCGGCTCGATAATGTCGCTACGACTACTGCATAGACAGTTATCCAAATAACTGTACACTACATATGAAGCGAGGTGAAGTCTTGCGCCTCCCTAAATGTTACAAGTTTTTTCCTCCTCTGGGTTGGCAGGGTGGCATGTCATCGCTGTCGTCAGTGGTGCATGATGCCAAAAGACTTCTATGGAGCCACGGAGCAGTGGTTGGGACTGCTCCGCTGCAAGTATACAGCTCAGAAATACTGTTCAGTTCGACCGCTAGCGTCGTGAAACGGTTCTACTGGCATCTTCTACCCGAATGGATTTCACGAGCACCTGTTGTCGCGGAACAATGGAATCCACACTTTCACACCCTAGTGCATTCTGATCCAGTGGTTGATGTGACCTACTCAACTGATGGCAAGATACTCGCTGCGCGCATGTTGGTGCTTTACGATAGCTTCCGTCCGTTGCACTGCTGTGTTTGCGGTACTCGCTGATGCTGTGCCAATTCAGACAGCCAGCGATTCTGGTGCCGTCGCGGTCGCACGGTCTCCCGTGCTGCCCACCATCACGAGGAAGATTTTGTTCAGGACAAGAATAAGTGATCGCTTCCTATGAACTATGAGGAATCTTTGCCTCCTAACCCGGTACCTAAGCACCGGTTCGGCCCCTACTGTAATCGAAGTTGAAGAATTATGATACCCTTCTAAAGCCACAAGCTTCAGACAAGTTATTAGAAAGTAGTTACAGGTTAAATGGCTAGGTAGGAAAAGCAATGCTGTTAATTCCCTATCTTATGATCCCCTTCTAGTACTCCGTAGATAAAAAGACTTCAGCTTGTCGGTGTTAAGGAGTCGCCACCGACTCGCTCACTAATAGACAGGTTGGTCAGCAGAAAGGCAACCGGTTGGGATAGCGCAATGAGAAGGCTGCGCATTGGAAATCTCAAGGAAGAGAGAAGTGTCAGTGATGGATATCGTAAGACGTTTCGATTCTGAGTTAAGAGAAACGTCGAGGTTTATACGTGTTCTGTCGGGCAGAATCGTTTCGAGATTCATAGGAGCCCTCCTTTTCATGACTGCGTGTCTCCAAGGTATCAGGCATCACTCGTACGTACAAAGCCGATGCCCTTCATAGCGTTCTACCGGGGATATAGAAATTAGCAGGGTATGCACGCCGTTTAAGGAAAGGCCACAGCCAATTGACGGGATAACCAACATGTCTCAGGGCAAAGATGGACCGTCGCCTCTGGCTTTGATGGTCTGGGCCCTGTCGCGTTGAATCTTGGCTGACAAGACGCATGAGGCTTCTCATTGACATATTTAGGGCTGCATATTCAGGCAGCCACCAATTAGGCCTATGAGAGGTCAGTTGAACAATATTGTGCTCGGTACGGCGTAGATCCCGCGTCAATCCATAAACCTGCAGCAAAAACGTTTCTTCCGCGTGCGGTCCAGCCAGCCACGATTAACGTCAACCAGCTACATGAAAGACAATCTAACCACATCGAACATATATGACTTAAAATCCGCTAATCCCAATTTGGCGATGAACTAGTTTCTTCAGCCGCATCAGCTCGTGCGGGAAGGGCCTGCACTAAATGGGCTGACCCTGGCTGGCGAGACCCTTGTCATACGAATTGACCCTTGTTATGGACTGGAACATGCCATTGTTCGTCACTTATTCAACGCAGACTACTGGTGTTTACTCGGGGGTGGCGAAACACTGCAACTGGAGCCAAGGCTTTTGTGACTAGGAGCAAGTAGCAGTGCATGAGGTAGCCTGCCGTTCTGACCCATTGCTCGACGATCCAACTTGCGCCAATGTTTCCTCATATACTGCTCTCTCCCATCAGTTTCTCTCCAAGGGAAAGAAAACGAACACACTTGTCATCGCAGTTCGCCAATTCTAAACTTTACAAGCATTGACGATCCCTCAGCTAGCTACGTCCTGTCTTCCTCTTGCCGACCTACCAACCTCCTCCCATTGTACCTGGGCAATTTTCTCCAAGATGCTGGCCACTCTTCTCTTGCGAGCAGCTCTTGTCACGACGCCATGGCTAGCAAACCTGGTCACTGCAGCTGGTAAGCTTCATTGTTCTCCACGTCAATACCTAAGTGCGGTAATACTTGAAGACATTTGTTTACTAACGCTACATACAACAGATCCGCCAGTAATACAGCAGCCTCTTAACATTTATCCACCCCCGTTGGAGGTGACAGGGAAAACAATGGGCTTTTGCGACGATTCCATCACCGTATGCGGAAAGACGGCCAACGTTAAAATTGTTCACGCCCACAAGTCCACCATCTACAAAACATCTACAAAGGAATTTGAAGACGTGACGGTACGTTTTTCGTGACGGCAGCACAGCTGCTTTACAGGCACACAGACTCATGCAGGAACCAGACACTTGAACCAGAATACATAACCGTCACTCGAATTGAGCTAAAAACAGTCACCACTGAAACTGAGGGTAGGTACCCAGCGACCCGAACGAGCCCAGACCTGAACAACACTGACTGACGTCCAGGTCAATGTCGCCAAACCACCACCATCTACGACGAAGCTCCCCTCATCGTCATGGTCGACGTCAATGTCACCACCACCCGCGAGTTTGTCCCCATATCGACCCTCACCTTCGTATCGACCAGCACCGTCAAAGCCAAGGCGATCGAACAATGCATTGTAAAGACAAAGTCTTTCCTCGTACTGGGTCATTCCCAGTCTACTAGTATCGTACCCTCCGCACAGCCCACCGCACAACCTTCCGCAAAAGTGGTGCCGGTGCGGAATTCGTCCGCTGGGGGGGATAACCCATCGCCGGCGTCGAAGTCTGGGAGGAGTTCCGCGTCTCAGTCTACATCAAAGGCAAGCAGCTCATCCACGACATCAATTTCTTCTAGGAAGACAGGTTAGTGGATAAGGTAGCCCAGCCAAATCATAGCATTACATGTGTTATATATACATTTTCAAGCATCAAGAACAGTTCATTAGCGAGAGCGAATCTGTGATGAAATGGACGGCTTATTCACCAACACATAAATATCGCACCTTGGTTCCCCAGCCCCTAATGGGGAAGCCGCTTACGGTAGTGGAGAAAAGTAGTATCCCATATTTGGTCTAGAAAAACCAGGACGTAGATATAGATACGCACGTAAGCCAGTTTGCGCCGAGTGGATGTCTCGTCAGTCGCTGTCGCTCCGCTTGGAGGAGGGCAAGGCTCCCCGACGACCAACTAGCTATTAGCAAAGAACACTACAAATGGCTTTCGTCCAGCTTATTCAGCCCGCGGGTGATCGCTCCACATGACAGTTGTGTTCCCGCACCATCCGACTACTCGTAGAGTTGCAATGGGGTCCACAAACGATGAATCCACGTTGATAAGAGAAATACCCGGGGTGTTGCGATATATGTTAGAAGATGGTTCGAGGGCTGGATGAGGAGCACCGATTTCTTGGAGGAAGGCCGAAGTGAAATAAAAGCTCTGCTGTATGGAATCCCGACAAGAGCAGAAGGTGCCTCTCTCGTTATCCATTATACTTTTCACTTACACGATGTAACAAGGCCGGATCTATTTGATCTTGTCTCTACAATCTACTCTACACCGTTGCGTTCCTATCTCGTCGACTTTACTTATACAGGGTCATCTCTAACTTCTACAGCGATCGTTGCTCGGCTTTTAGTGTGTTCGATTGCCGGCAACTATCAGCACTTGGAGGTTGCTAGCAAGAGCACGTGCAACCAGTGCCGGAGCGCAGCATATAGGGATTCATTACTAGATACTGCCAGAGTTCCCATCCCTTGTTCATAGTCTCGGTCAAGGACCATAGTGGAAAGATGCAGCATCATCCAGGGTCCCCCAGAATAATATTTCGCTGTCTGATGGAGTTTGTTGGTCATTAGTTCTGCCGTCCCAGTCGGTTGTGCCCAGCGAGTTGTCATCAAAGGGAGACGCGTGCACCTGTCGCCAAGTTCCGGCGGTGTCGCTGTGTGAATCTTCATCGCGTCAACTCCGCAGACTCGAGGCTCACAAGACTTGCTTACCGTGCTCCACGACCGTCGTACTCCGAGTCTCGTCTTCCAAGCCCATGCTGGAGCCGTAGAGGTCCGCAAACACTGTGTGAGCTTGCGTGATTGCCTCGAGATTCGCCCAGTCGGTGGGATCGGTCAAGTACTCGCTTTGCGTGGCATCGTCTTCGCCGGTGCCGCAGTTGCCGGTCGTGACAGGGGACTCCTCTGCAGAGGATGCTGGGGATCGAGGGAAGTGTCCGAGCAGCAGAGTCTCAATCTCTTCGGATCCAATCAGCCGCAAAATGCCCTTGAGCATGTCCGTTGCTTGATCCCAGATCGGATTTCTGAAACTACATTTCGACGGCAGCTTGATGATGCGTGCCAATCCCATCTTGCACTCTCGAGCGTGGTTGGATGTAGGATCCAACAGCGCGAGCATTCCTAACATGGCTCCCGAAGTGAATGATAAGACTCCAAGGTGCATTACGAGAGGCGTCTGGGCAGCCATCCGTAGAATGTCGGTGTGTTGGTCTATACGGGCTATTCGCATTGCTGATTCGAAACAGCGTGACCGGCCAATACTCATTATATCCGAGCCATCGTCTCGGGTGCTTTCTGGCTGCGGTGCAGTGCTGTCCGGTTGTTTGAATGCGAGAAACGGCCTAAATAGTAGTATTTGAATGTGCTCGCAGAGCACTCGGAGGTTAAGTGCTTGTAACCGGAACGTCCGACTCGTCGGGCTCTCGCCGCTGTCGTGATTCCGATTTGTGTACGAATCTAGTTGAAGCTCTGGCGGAAGCGATGTCCTCAGCTGGTCAAGCTTTTCGTAGATATCCCTGGCGTCGTCGACGTCTCCTCCGCGCCGAGTCCTCCTGGGATTGAGCCGCGACGCAATCCGATAAAACTTGATTCTGTATCTGTGAAACGAGTAAACAGTGACGGGATGCAAGGATCCATCCTCCCGCCGTTCAGAAGACTGAAACACTTCCGATCTAGCCGAGTTATCGTCTATGTCGAAAGGTTCTGCCGCATTGACGTCTTCCGACCTGATGATTCGGGCTCTGCCTGACAGCAAAGCCGCAAGCCTGGGAAATGTCAGTCAGACTAAGCCCCATCAAAAGGTACTGCCGCAACACTCCGTACCCATCTCCCACGTATATCGACCACCAAACTCTCTTGCGAATCTCGCAATCAACAGTACTCATCGTGACGCGATCCATGGCCTTGTCGAGCCGCATGTCCTGGGCGGCACGGATAGCTGAACTCAGCACTATCGAAGCCTGTCGCAGTCTCCGGTTAAGCAGGTAGTAGACGGCGAGGAGACAGGTAAAGGAGATCCAGTCTAGGTTGCACTCGCCCAGAGAGTCTAGAAAGTGCTTCTCCAAAGAAGCCGTAAGCCCTGCTCGAAGGGCAGGGACATCGACCCGGGGTGTAAGCTTCTCCAGGCCCTCGACCGGGGCGAAATGCAGGCCAATGAGGAGCACGATTAAGGAGAGCATGAGGAACGGCCGATCGGATTGAGAGCACGCATTCGCCTTGACGAGCGCGTCTAGGCGCACGCAGAAGGTCGGTTGATGAAGGAGCGGTAGGAACCAATGCGTGGCGTGAAAGTAGGAGTCGACCAGGAAGTCGACAACGGGCGTTGCAGGGAGCTCATGGCCCAAGATGTCGTGAATGCTCACGCTGTCAGGGTCGGGGATTCGACGGACAAGGTTGCGGCCAGCACAAGAAGTGCCGTCTGCCTTCTTGTCATGGACGGCAAATATCTACCGAGTGCGTTAGAGGGCAGGAGGCAGCGGGGAAGAGAACCCCCTGTGCGCTAGCCCACCTGCTCTACAAGCTTGAAAGTCGACAGATATTCCACCTGGACAGGAGAACCGACTGCTGGCTGGTGAGGAACAACGCGCGTCTTGGCAGTGCCGCGATGCAGAGTGTCTGCCTTTCGCTTGCCCGCAACAGGGCGTTCTTGGGCATGGTCGCTGGAGCGTGCGGGTGAGCGGAGCGAACATGAGAGCTGGGGTGTCCGTCTCACCTCCACAGATCCGTCAATGACTTGCACTCCACTCCCGAGCGGACACAGAGCTGACATGGATGATGAGGGTCACACTGAAGTCGTTAGAGCCGGTTCCCAACGAGTGCGTGCGTGCGATGCGACAAGGTAATCAGACCTTTAATTTCTGGCGTCGACAGCGCACGCAGGCACTTCGCACCCGACCGCGTTGCATGGCGAGGACCCTGGACTGGACCCGGGAGGCCTAACATTGACAGCCAAATCACTCGGCTCTAGATAGCCAGGCAATGACGCCCTGTTCCGCCTTCAGTTTGTAACTTACGACGTACCTGTACACTACGTCGGACGAGTACGAGACGAGCACTGCTGGGTTAATCACGGTACTCGACATCTGGCGTCGGGCGGGGGTTTGGCGGGTTGGCGGGGTCTCCCATGACTCGGGAGTCGGGGACACGCAATCGGGCTTCTCCGATAGCCGCCGTTTCGGACCGCGGCCTAACGAGCGGCTCCGCACGGGGCCCCCGTGTGGATAATGTAAGCGCCGATAGCTACTACACCGTGTGTGCGTTACCGTAGGTCCGTTAAAGGTATTATACCTAGCGTATTGCCGGTAAACTCGAGGTCGTGGAGCGCAGCGAGTATCCCGCGGTATCGGGCGGCGAGAGCTAAGTATGTACTGCCGGGGTGGGCACCACATGGGATGCCGCCGATGTTGCGCTGGTGTTTGTGACTAACGGGGTAGGGATTGGGTGGTTGTAGATGGCGGAGGGATGCTACCGGTGCAGAGTAGTCTACTTGGAGCTGAAGACGACACCGTGATTGTCTTTATGACTGTTGGCGGGTTCGGTGACGCGACGGGCCGAGTTTCACTGCTGGCGGAGTGGACATCCGTCCAGCTGGCTGCTCACCCCAGTCTCGACATCAATTGATGGCAGCTGCTTTGCTACAGCCCGGAGCACAAGATCACGGGACCGGTCGGTGGATGCACTCATCAGGCATCAATTGTGCAAGGACCAAACATTAAATTGTGAAGCGGAAGTCGACGCTATCATAGATGACCATCTCGCCTCGGTCCGCCTTGTCATTGCAGCGCTTGAAATACATCGATAGACCGAAAGTGATGAGACTGAGAAGCACGGCGCATCTTGAATTCGCGTATTAGTTACGGCCTTGTCAGGAACGGGTCAATACATAGCTGGGCTTCACATACGTCAGGCAGGCAATTAACCCGGGGAGGAACTCGGGCGCGTCCTGAGTTCGGAAAAGCAGGCTGCCCGTGATGCCGCCAATGCTGCTAAATATGCTCAATGACGTCGAGGAAAAGGCCCTTTGCCATTGCCCTCGAACATTGTTTGCCTATCCCAATCAGATCTTGTTCTTGGTGATGGAGAAATACGGTGACGAGGGAAAATACGTACCTGCCAGGCCATGAGGGCCGGGACGTTGGCGTTGGCCCCAGCAATGGCGATAAATATGCCAAAATACCGAACTGGCGGGCTGGGGTGGAAACCCATGATGGGCAGACCGATGACGCTGATGAGCGAGTTGATCTGAATTATCAAGGCCCGCTTCCGATATCGATCACCCATCCAAGATCCGGCAAACATGTACAGAGCGGCAAGCAAATACGGTGGCGTGCCCAGGCACTGCGCTTTCACGACACTGAAACCCAGGCTTTGCCGCAGGAGAATGGGCAGGAAGAATGCAAAGGCGTATGCCACAGTCGTCGACAGGCTGGTTTGATTAGCCCCATGTTCAAGCCCACGGCAGAAAATGTTGACGTACAAGAAGGCAAACGCAAAGACCCATACTTCGACGTGCTTGGCCGGCATAAGGAAACTCCTTAGCTTGAACGGTTCAGCATCGACGTCTCCACGGTCCGCGTCCAGTCTACGTATGACTGTCCTGACTTCGTCGGGCTTCAAAAACAATGGCGTCGGTTTCTCGACCTCCTCGTCGGGAAACTTGACCAACAAGACGTAGGCAAGCATGCCGACGGCAGACGTGATGACTCCTTCTAGTATGAAGATCCTGGATTGTTCGTCAGTACGCTTCCGCATATGTGCACGTCGTGGCACGAACCATCTCCAACCTGCGAGCCCTTCCCTGCCATCCAATTGCATGAGACCATACGCCAGGACTCCGGAGAGGGCTGCGAGTATGCATCCGGTCATGTAGAAGACGGAGTAGCGACGGCCAATGTCGACTACGGAAAAGTCAGCTAGGCGCCTCGCGAGACGACTAGGAAACCCGGGAACAAACATCGAGTGTACCACGTCGACAGCAAATACACGGCACTTGGGGAGAAGCCAGACTCGAGCAGCCCCAGGAGCAGCCGCAAGGGAATCATGACGATCCAAGTTGGGGAGAAACCAAGTCCAATCACGACTGCGCCCCAGGCGATGCATATCGCAGACAAGAAGAGCCTTGCTCCGACTTTGCGACAGAGCACCGCCATGACGGGCTGCGCAAGCACGTTGGATATGAAGAAACTCAAAGTGACGATGTTATAGCCAGGGCCAGTCTGGATGTCGAGATCCACGAGCATGCCAGCGACGGCTGCATTGGCAGTATTTTTGCGGTTCATGAGCGAGATGCCATATATGAGACCGAGGGCCGGCAGGAGCCTCCAGTCGATCCGGCGTTGGATTCGAGCATAATCCTTGTCCTGCAAGCTGGGTGATTCCTCTGCGTTGGAGGTGCTGTCACGCTTGTTCTCCTGCTCGGCTACTGTGCATTTCTCAGGAGAAGCCATGTTGATTGTAGTTTGAGGGGTTTTCGACATGGCCAGACATTCTGCAGCCAGGGAATGGCGACTCTTTATGAGAGGACATTGTGGACAATGCTGATACTCGTACAAGTATACCAAGCCGTTGGCCTGCGCCCCATGCCCCGCGCCCCATCCTTGGCATGCCGTGGCAGCGGCATTCCACCGGAACAAGCGGCGCTCCGATTGGACGGCTGGGCCCGCACCACTCCGGCCTCCGACTCCCTGTGGGTCCCCCCGCGTCTAAGCTTGACACGGCAGAGAGGCGAAAGGTCCATCGGCAAGATCGGGTCGGAGCATCAAGGCCCTGGATTCCCCCGGCGGTGGAATATTTACAGGATGCTGGTGGAGCCCTTACCCCGCGGGGAAGTGGTAGTTTAGCTCGTCAGGATACGCTTATATACAGGCTTCCACCCATCCGTTTTGGCCCATCCCAACTCCCCCGTATAAGTCGCCACAGCATATCCACACCCCAGACATTCCAACACAATGGCCGGCGCCCAAGACACGCATTCATCATTCAAGGATGCCCACCGGGGCTTCATTGGCACCCTTAAGCCACGTGTGATTCGCGGAAACGGCGGGCTGGAAGTATGGAACCTCGAGGCTTACAATTTCCTCGAGGGACCTGCCCCCCCGACGGTGAACGGGAAGCTGTGGGAGCACAGTAAGCTCACCGCCCTGCACGGCCTGTTCGAGGTGCTCCCTGGCATTTACCAGGTTCGAGGATTCGACCTCTCCAACATTACCATCTTGGAGGGTCGGTCCGGAATCGTCGTCGTCGACCCCTTGGTATCGGCAGAGTGTGCTGCCGCGGCTCTAGCGTTGTACAAGACGCATCGCGGAGATCGGCCCGTGTTGGGCGTCGTATACTCTCACTCGCACATCGACCACTTCGGAGGTGTTCTGGGTGTCCTGCCGCGAGACAGGAAAATCCCCATCATCGCCCCGAGCGGCTTCATGGAGGAGGCGATAAGCGAGAACATGTTTGCAGGTCCCGCGATGATGCGACGTGCCCTTTACATGTACGGGACGACACTGCCGAAAGAACCACGTGGTCAAGTGGGATGCGGACTCGGCTCGTGCGCCTCGACCGGCTCAACCTCCCTGATCCCTCCCAACACCTTGATCGAGGAAACTGGGCAAGAGGTGGAAGTGGACGGCTTGAAACTCGTCTTCCAGATGGTCCCAGACACCGAAGCACCGGCCGAGTTCAACTTCTACATGCCGGACCGGAAAGCACTGTACATATCGGAATGCGCCACCCATAATCTGCACAACATCACCACGCTCCGCGGAGCCCAGGTTCGAGATGCCAAGTCGTGGTCCAGACATCTGGACGAGACTATTGAGCTGTACGGCCAGCAATCCGAGGTCCTCTTTGCCGGGCACCACTGGCCGACCTGGGGCAACTCGAACATTGTGCAGCATGTTTCGGAGCAAAGAGACCTCTACGGATACCTGCACGACCAAACCATGCGGTTGATGAACCTGGGTCTCAACGGCACCGAGATTGCCGAGCGAATGACGCTGCCGCCTCGGCTGAGAGACGCGGCGCATACCCAGGGCTTCTACGGCTCCGTCAGCCACAACGTCAAGGGCATTTACCAAAGATACATGACATGGTTCGACGGAAACCCAGCTCACCTGTGGAAGCATCCGGCCACCGAGGAAGGCCGACGCTATGTCGAGTGCCTCGGCGGTCTTGACGGGCTCTTGAGTAAGGCCGAAGGATTCGTGCGAGCAGGTGATTACCGCTTCGCAGCCACACTGCTGGACCACGCCGTCAAGGCATACCCGACAGACAAGGCAGCCAAGACAGCACTTGCATCCGTGTATGAAAGGCTGGGTTTCGGTGCAGAGAATGCGACGTGGCGTAATTTCTTCCTCACGGCTGCAATGCAGCTGCGCGCAACTCAGGCCCAGCCAATGGTGCTGCCGAGCCTTCCTGTCCTGAACCCTCTGGGAACCTTGGAACAATGGCTCGACTGTCTCTCGGTCCGGCTCGACGGCTTGGAGGCTGCCAAAGAGCCTCTCGTCATACACATCCAGGACCCAGAACTCGGCACCGGCTGGCTCGTTCGTCTGAGCAACGGCGCTCTGACGCATCGTAGCACCAAAGGGGACGGTGTTGATGCGGCCTCTTTGACTCTAACCCTGCGCAAGAAGGAGCTCCTCGATGTCCTGAACGGAGACATTGCCTTGGCGGAATCCAAAGCTTCTGGAAGCTGTGCTGCGTTGGAGAGGTTGCTCAAGCTCTGCTCCGTGCAAATTAAGAGGCAAGCACCGACAAGCCGGATCTAATGCCGGGCCCGTCTATTAGACACCGAGTATTATCTAGTATTTTACATATGTTTAAAAAAGATGTTTATTTAGTTTTGTAATACCTCTCCAGTATTATATTGTGAAACGGAGCCCGTTTTGACTTTATAGCTAAGTATTTCGTAAACTAGTCTAGGCTGTTTATTCGTAAGGTTGTTTCTACTCGAGTGCAGTTATGAACGAATTTTCGCCCGCATCAAAGAACAGTCTACAGGCAAGCGGCGAATGGCCAAGGAGATCCTAGGATGGGTTGGCTCTTCTCCCGTTAGGCTCAGTATATTTGAGCTCGAGCAAGCCTTACTAATGGGAGCCGCGGAACTCGACGACGCACCTGTCGTTGACACTTCGCTAAACATCGTCAATATATGTGATCCGATCGTCGAAATTAATCTAATAGTTCGCAATTATTCGCTATCTTGATGAAACGAGGCGGCGAAGTTTTCCATGAAACCAGATTAACCTTATGATCCAAGATCGTACTGAGTCCGTCCTCATGACGATTAGTATGATTGCTGTCAATTGCATCATATGTCAGTCAACAATAACAACCATTTTCCCGTTCGTCTGTCCGCTCTCCATTGCCCTATGAGCATCATGGATCTCGTTGAACCTAAACGCCTTCCACGGCTTCGCATCAATCTTGCCATGAGCTACCTTTTGCATGATATCCTTCAACGGCACGTCGGAGACGGGGAATTCTTCCGTCCCAAAAACAAAACTCCCGAAGAAGCTAAAATGCACACCACTTGCCATCTGCAAAAGGGGGTTGAAGCCGAGCGACTGTTCCGGTCCCGCAGGTCCCTTGATGGGATCCAAACCGCCCAACCAGCCCGCCAGACAGAGGTGGCCGTCACGACGGACGAGTTGGAGGGACTCGACGACTGTGCTGTTGCCAACTAGCTCCAAGATGCAGTCGAACTTTTCCGTCTTGCCGCTTTCACGAAGTCGCCCGTGCATGTTGGGGCCTTCCAGTACAATGTCGGAAACACCAAGGGCCTTTAAACCGGCAAACTTGGCCTCGTTGCGACTCGTTGCCGTCACAATTGCACCAGCCTCCACAGCAAGGTTAACAGCCGCCCTGCCAAACGAAGACGTAGCTCCCCTAATGAGAAGCCGCTGTCCATGCTTTAGGTGCAAGTTCCTAAACAGACACGTCCACGCCGTCGCGTAGCTTTCTGGCAGAGCCGCTGCATCTGCCCACGAGACCGGCAGTTCCTCTCCTGGGTTTCCCAATGCAACTATGTTACTGACATTTGCGACCGTGTACTCCGCGTAGGTGCCGGGAATCGTGCGACCCAGTCCGCCCATGAGCGCAGCGACGGGGGTTCCCACAGCGAGTTCGCCGCCGGGGCAATCGTCAATAATTCCCACGCATTCGATGCCGCTTATGGGCACTGACTCGGCCCACTCGCCGCGGCGCATGTGCATTTCAGCGTGGTTGATGCCGAATGCCTTGATGCGGATGAGGGCTGTACCTGGAGTGGAGGCGGTTGGCCTGGGAACTTGCTTTATGACGAGGTTTTCGACGGGTCCAAAAGCCGAAATAACTATCGCTTTCATGGTAGTCGACATTCTGCTCTGGTATTATGGAATTATTTATAAAAGAGGCTGCGTTGAGCGATCTGCTTGACGGTGGAACTGGTCGGCTGTCTCTGATGCTCTCTACTTCAATGAGGGGTCTGGTGCAATTTATAACTTTGTGAATTGGTTGGTTTCTCTGGAATCTTTGCATGCGGTGCTCCGTACGTCATGACTCCATAAGTGACAGAGTTTAGGCAATTGAGTTTAAGTCGCTCGCGCCCTTTCGATGATTGATGTAACGGCTGTGGTATGCTGTCTGACAAATTCACGTCTGCAATGAGGAATCATTTCTTTAAAAATACACTAGTCTTCTCGACCTCGTCAGCATACCCTTAGCTCGCCGCGAAGTCAATTTTGAACTTGGCCGCGCTATCGCTGCTGTCGCTCAACGTCGATAGATTCTCGAGGCAGATGTATCGCTTGTCCATGGTACTTAGCGTAAACTCATTTCGACCAATATGTGTAGCGTGAGCAACCCATCGCTGCGTTGGCAAGTTATGGTTCGGTTGCAACGGCATATGTGCATACTACGTGGCTACGGTCGCAGGAGGAAGATAGGCCGTAATTGTTCACCTTGAGGACGAGGTAGCGATCCTCTGTAAACTTTCTGCAAATGGGCTTGAAGCTTTTTTTATCGATACTGCCAAGGTCGCTAATAACGCCTGAACCCTTGCAGGGCATGGAGATAGCTCGGCAATGTACAGCTCCGTCGTACTTCCTATCTTGTGTGGCACCTGGGGGTTGGCAGTTAAGGAAACCTGCAATCTGGGTGGGCAAGGTCAAGATCACCTACGTTCTGCCACCACAAGCGACCATTTGGTCCGTGTTGACCTTTTTACCTTTGGCCGCCTGCCACTTCTCGATCAACAGCAATTGCGAGTTGTCATCAGCATGCTTCTACCCTTAATCCGGCCTCTAAACACGCTTAAACCCACTACAATGTATGCAGCAAGATTAATATTTGCATTAAGCAATGGCGTATCTAGTTTTGTGCAGTCGCTAGCGCATCAGGTCGCTGCAGTCCTTGAGTCTCCCAGCGCTCCATTGCCAGCTTGAATAATTCGCATTGGTTCCCTCTCTGATGAGCGGGCTTGCCACGCTTCTGTCGGCTCTCCATCGTTTCGACTAGCTTCGCCTCTTTGTCTTCATCCGTCATGAAATTCCCACTGAAGACGTACGACCTCGCCTCACAATTGTGCCAGCCTGTTCCCGGATATTGCCAGGAATCTTCCCAATCATCGGTGAAATAATGCAGGAAGGTTCCATGCGTGACGAGTACAACTTGGGCGTCTACATCACCGTTTTTCACTAGTTGCCGTATCTTGCGCCGCAAGAAGATTCGATTGTCGCGCGCGCGGGTTTCAATGGCGCTATGTTGCGGACTGTATCGAGTTCCCAATGTCTTAACGTTCCACCCATCCTCGACGAGCGACAAGTCAATTGGCCAGTTGTTGTTGACGGCTATTTCGTGGAGCTGGTTTAGATCAGAACCTATGTCGCACAAGTCGTCCGACGTTTCCTGGGCATCTGGTATGGCGAGTATGCGAGGGAAACATGCTCCGTTGGATGTAAGAGCTGGATTGAAGATCAAATTGGCGGTATGGAGTGCCCGACACATTGGGGAAGCCATGATGAGAGAGATATTCGACTGGTCAGGGAAAGATTTCTTTCGGAGGGTGTGACACTGCTCTTCTCCAAAAGGTGTTAAAATGGGGTCCCGAAGGGTGTAAGATCCGGCTCCCAAATTGTGAAAGCCCTGGCCGTGGCGGACACAGTGAATGATTGGTGCCATAATGGCGAAGGGGCAGGCGTTACATAGTAACTAGTAGGAATAGGGCGAGGGCACAGCGACATAAAGGCGCCAAAGCCAACTTATATGTCAATTCTAAAGTGTATTTCAAATCCCAAATATATGCATTACATGTGATGGATCAACTTCGCACCAAGCTTTCGTTCCAGATGAAGGCTTAGAAATCAGAAGTGACGCGCACTATAACTTACTTGGTACTCGTAGTAGTTGCCATGACCGCAATCCCGGCGCTAGCGTCTGGGCTGCCTATTGTGGAAACGCTTCCCCACGCAATGCCAGATCGCGATCTAGTCTTGGCTGCTTTTGGAAAGGTTGCATCGCCGTCAAACAAACAATTGCTATTCGACATTGGCTCACAGAAAAGTACCTACGAGGAGACAGTACCGACGTCAAGACGATGTTGGCTGGATATAAGTCGACGATCAACATCGTTCTAGCAAATGCAAACATGTATATTTTGTACGCCATGCGCTAACTGTCAACCATTCAATCGCGTTGCTGCTGTACCGCCGCTCGAGGGTTACAAGTACACACATGGATTGCAATACGCGGGCTGGATGTTCCATCGATAATCTCTACGTTGATCCCTCCATGTCCGTTCGTGAAACTCTCATAACCTCTTCAGCGTCAGGTTCAGACCGCAGAGAACGGCCTATACTCCCCGAGGCCTCTCCCACTCACTCTCGCTCCCCGTCGTGTGTCTCAAATCTTCCGTGAGCAGATAGTCACCATCTTTGCGGCCGACCTTCTTCTCCTCCTTGCGCCGCCTTTTTTCTTCCTTCTTCTGCTGCTTAAGAGCCTTCTTCTCTGCGCGACTGAGGCGTGGGAACTCGCTGTTCGGCCCGCGCAGCACGAGACCCGGGTGGCAGACGTTAAGCAGCGTCAAGGCGAGCAGCATCGGGAAGGCGTCGAGCATGAAGGGGTAGATTTCATGGGTGATTATGGGGTTGTCGTTGCCGACACCCGGTCCGAACTCGACCAGGCGGTAGACGATGCGAACCTGTTCAGCTCAAGGGTTAGCAGTCTATCATCTCGGGTGGACGGCCAGGGGCATATGCGCACCACGATGAGCAGCAGCACGGTCAGCAACGTCCAGATCAAGAACCGCATGCGTCGTATGGCCCCGCCTCGCGCGCTTAGGTGCACGCAGCGGTAGAACCACAGCGTCAGAGCGCTGAATATGATGACGAAGCCCATCTGCACGCCGATACCCGCCATGTACACCTTCATGCCGATGGCGAGCAGGTCTGCCGAGTTGTTGCCGGACAGCATGGCACCGCCGCCGCCCTGGACGAGGAAGCACACGACGTCAAGCCAGACGAAGATGAGCGTCAATCTGGTAGCGCGGATGCCCCAGATGCGTTGCTCGGGTAGGGCGAAGTAGACCATGCGCGCGACAGTCATGTAAGCGAAGGCGTTGATCCCTGGAGAGCGTGAGTAAGCTGTTGATGGGTTGGGTTGCCATTCTGGACAAAGGTGATGTACATAACGGAGCGAGGAGGAGGAGAAGCAGCCCCCAAATGGCGTATTGAAGCTGCTGCTGGTCGTGCGCGCCAATGGTCCGGATGATGAAGGCGACCGTCTCCCAGATGCCGCCCATGATGACGACCCAGCAGAACCTCTGAGGTGCCTCGTGTCAGCACCGCTCTTCCACGCACCTCCAGCCCACCGTACCTTTTTGTACGCTACGGCCTGCGCAAGATGCACCAGCGTGCACACGCCAAAGAGGACAGCGAAGGCCAAGTTGCCTTCGAAGTTCGGGTAGAAGTTGTAGTACGAGTCGCACGCATCGATGGGGACATGGCCGTACTTGTCAGGCACGGCCGTGGTGCACGATGCCGTCGTTGTCGCCGAGGACGTCCGCGTCGGTGCTGCATTTGGAGTCGGAGTCGCCATGTTGGGTGTCAAATTCAGTGACTAGTCGAGTTACAGCCCTCTTTTTCCAAGAAGCCTGCCATGGCAGCTCTTCTGCTCAACTTATACAATGCTTGCGGTGAGAGCGTCGAGAGGTGAAACGCCGTCCTTGCGTCACAATGAGGCTTATCGACGAGCTGTCATCATCGATATCACGCAGCGACTCGGGGCTGAAAGGGACGCGTAAGTCTTGAGTCGGCGACGTACGTCTTCCGCGTCCACTGGAGGGCCTGTTTGAAGGTGGCCGGCTACTCCTTGGTGACCAATGGTCTGTCCTCAGGGTGAAAGTTAGTCCCGGACTCCCGACCAGATGTTGAAGCCCAGACGACAAAAGACTTGGTTTCCCCATGTCTTTGCAGCCTCGTCTGCTCCCTGCTTTCTTTCTACATATTTATGCATCTTCTGGTATTTATTCGTTTCATCGGCACTTTCCTGGATCTTCTGGTCGCAAAGCCAACGGCGCGACGTCAAATTTGGGGGATAGGGCGTGAAAATCATTACGCGTCATCCCGTAAGCAGCCCGGCGCCGGCCCGCACGTCGGAGACATATTTAAAAATAGCCATTGTAAGATCGCTAGTCTGGGAATTGGCTTTAAGTATGACACAACGGAGCAGGAACGATACAATGAAGGCCTAGCTGTAAAAAACCTGCAGAGGTGAGCGAGGGAAAGGGGGATACGCTGTGCGCGGGTAATGCAGTGGGTGCCACGTAGGGCGGAGCCGCTGGAGCGGCGACCGACAGCCGTGTAAGTAATTCGAGGTTCGCGCGAACGCAACGAGATACCTGCATCCTGAGCTTAAGGCCTGCTTTGTTTTACAAATAACACGAAAAGGATGGCTTTATTGTGCCCACTCAACCGGCGCGAAGAGAGCCGTTGAATCCTGCTGCTAGGTCCGTAAAGCTGGTAATGATACCATGCACAGCGGTGCTAACACTAGAACGACTCCTGCTCTAAGTTGCCGAATCTCTTGTTTCTATGGCGATACGGCTGTGTACTTCGCCCCTTGATAGTTCAACGCAAACTGGATATAATTTACCTCAACCAGTCATTAGTGGCCGAATTTGCCACGTAAGAAACATCACGGCAAGCTCACCCTCTTCACCCAACCGCCCCCAAGTCGGAGACCCAGGTGTGAATAATCAGGCACTTAAGGATTTCTTTGCTGAGCTTCCAGAAGAGTGCGTCGTCCTACTGGAGGACATACATGCTATTGGAATGGGACTCTCCTCAGGCAGCGATCATTCGATTCCGATAAGCTAGTCACGATGTCTAGACTCTTGAATACTCTTGTCGGTGTAGGATACGGACCATGTCACGTGGTCGTTAGGCCGTCGGCACCTGATCAAAACTAGGAAGATGCAGTCTTGTTATGACATTGAACAAGACTAGGGGCAGCCTCGCGAACTCTCATGAATGCCGCCGGCCGTACTTATTCGCCCACCCTTCAAGACTTACCAGAGGGCATCCGTATGCCCAACTTTCATATTTTCCATTGCTTTTTCCCTCTTCCTCTTCCTAGATACCAAAATGGTATCCAACCAAGATATGAATAAACACCGCTAGGCCGGTTGCACGGCAGTTACTATAGATAAAAAGTACCATGAGGTGGGGAATTCGTTTGTCAAACGTACGCTTCGGCGACACGAATGGACGACAACAATCACCAGCTTGACACCATCCGCCTGTCTGCCTCAGCGATGGAAAACGGATGCCGCGATCATAACGTACCTACGAGAGAAGACAAACATCCCACTCCCACGCTTGCAGCACACCTTTGAAGACTATGGGGCGTTCTACTTCAGTACTGAACTCGTACCGGGGGTCGCCATGTCCCAGCTCACCGAAGAGCAGAAACAGGTCGTTACCAAGGAGCTGCTAGAGCATATTACTACACTGAAGTCACTCCAATCCGATACCCCCGGGGTGCCAGGTCAGACGCTGTTATGTGCTCCCATCCGGGTTCATAGCCACTTGTGGAAGCATCATAACTGCTGGCTGCCGAAAACTGACATTGAGAAGGGAGGCTGCGTTTTCTGTCATAACGACCTGGGCCAGCACAATGTCATTGTCGACCCTGAGACACTCAAGATTAATGCCATCATCGACTGGGAGTATGGCGGCTTTTGGCCCGAGTGGTTCGAGCAGCCGTATTGGAAGCGACCGGGACCCAGCTGTCCGCTTGAGGGTGAGGAGGACGATATAGAACGGTGTCGCGCGTGGCTCTTGGCCTCCTGTACCGAAGTAGAGATGTACCACCCGCTATCACTGATGGAAAAGCTGGACGAGTATTAATAGTTTTCTTCCAAATTGAACAAAGGGTAGTGACTGTGGACTAAGTAAATTATTAGGCAGAGAAAGATGCTTCCTTTTTGGTCGCCCTTGGCCCTGGGCTTTTCCTCCTTGAAAGGACCGATATGAGGGTCCAATGCGGAGCAAGTCTTTCCATTGGCTTCAGTTAGGATACGACAAAGCAGGATGAACAGAAATAATAAGGGCTAGTTGATGTAGATCTGAAGAGGAAAGCGATGGGAGGGGATGTGTTACGCGAGCGTAGTACAGGGTAAGGCGAAGCCGGCGCGACCACGGCGAGGCCGTGTAAATCGCTCGAGGTTGCGTGAACATTTCGAGGCACCTTACCTAGCCGTACATCCCGCGATTAAGAGCTTCTCTCTATTTTAAAATACGCGAGAAGAAAGGCTGAATTGTGCCGAGACAACCCGGCTTGGATGAAGAGCCTTTCAATTCTGAACCCGCGAGGTCCTTTGACAGCGTGGGGCTAATTGGGATACGATGCGCGGTCGCAGTAGCACTACTTGCATGACGAACAAAAGTTCTGCAAGGCCTGTGACCTTCACAGTATCATCAAGCGTAATCCGGTAACATGGGCGTATCCTTGGCCTGCATTAGCGGATAAGCGATGCTGCCCCAGGCCAATTGCATGGTGGTTCTAGAAGCATTGCCCATACTCGTAGTGTCATCAAGCCATTACAACCCCAACCCGCTTGCAAGCCCAGACCGCCAAGAGTGATGACTGCAGAGCAAATGACAAACAATGGGCTGGGGAAAGAAGCGAGTCGACGGCGTCGGCACCGTCCGTATAGGACCTGCCAGACCTGCCTAGGTGGCTGGGCGTACGATAGCTTGTCAGCCAGCGAGGGCGCCAAGAGCTTGGATGCACGGCCCGTTACACTGAGTATTGTTCAAAAAAAGCTTGGCTTGCATGGCACAGCCTAGCAGACGGCCAAGATTCTTTTCTGGAAACCACGCGGGAAAGCTGGCGGGCTGCATGACCCAAACTTTTGCCGCTGGTTTTTCGGTGTTAGTGGTGGATGGAGGCTCCCCGTCGAAATGGGCGGAAGCAAGGTTCACGATGCCGACACCCGCGCCGACGAGCAGCCGGCTGCCGGCAGTAAAGGCTACCGTCTGATTTCGCTTTGTTGTTGGGTGTCGCCTGAAGTGTACGATGCGTGAAACACGCCAAGCGGGTTGTCTGACAACTGGCGATGCGTGTCTGAAATGGCTTACCCAAACGCCCAGCTCATGAGGTCATTGCGGAGGCAGGCAAGACAAAAAGGAGCATATTCCGACGACGAGCACTTTCTTGGCGAGCTCTCATCAAGCACTACAGGTCGCTGGTGGAAAGGCAACGCCAGCAGCGGCATAGAAGGCGTCTGCCGTCGTGCAAGTGTGCAGGCATCCACTACGGGAGAGGGGGGATCTTCGACAGCAGCACCACTCGTACGCCCACGAGGGGAATGGCCAACCACGCGCCAGATCTCGGTGCTTGCAGATCGTCTGAGCGCAAGATGTGTCGTTGGATGGCTTGCGTGCAACAGCCATTGCCGTGGCAAATGAGGACTACGGGGACGGACTGCGCTCGTGCAATCGGAAGAAGGCGGCAGCGACGGGAAGGCGATCTGAGCTGGCGGTCGGACATGACATGACGTAGTGCGCGTGGCCAGAATCAACACGGGGGCGATGCATGGATTGCCCAATTCAGACAGGCAGAGGGGAACCTTGCCGACGCCTGGCGCACCGACGAGTCGAGGGACTGCGCGCTACGTGCGTGGCGTCCGCGGAGCGCCTACTGTGCTGGTCGTTGCTCCGTACGAGTACACCACCAAGTCCACCGACGGAGGTTGGCGGTGAATTTCGCAAAAGGCCGGCCTGCCCTCCATCAAGGGCCGGGGAGACCCTTGTTCGTCGACGGGCGGCGCTGATTGGCGACGGGGGAGAGACACGGCCAAGTTCTTCTAGAACAAAGTTGCGGGCCCTTCGCTTGCGTAGGTCAGGCCAGTCAGAACTTACTCGTACTCGCACACGCATAGACGGGCCCACGCAAAACGCCCATTGAAGGGTTTCGACGTGATGGAACCTTGACGTGGGTCGGGGGTTTGGTGGGCACGATGGCATGCTGCAAGAAGCACGCCAGCTTCCGTCGCAGCCGCAGCCGTGCAGCCCGCCCATCCTTGCCCGCGTCTCGTAGCAGCGCAGCATTTCGCATCACTGCGACGCCCGACGCCCGCCATCCTCCAAACTGCGGCTGTATCGCACCGCGTCTGCGGCCGAAGGGCGGTCGCTATGCCGAGCGCTCACTAAGCACCAGCCGTGCTGCAGAACCCCCCAAGCCGTGTAACTCGAAGGCAATGGGGGAGAGAGATGGCCCTCGCCGTCCTTGCCGGTCGGGTTCCGTCTTCTGGCAATTTCCGGGGCCCATGGGGAAGCAGGGCTCGCCATCGGGGGCGGCGCCGACGCAGCCCAGGCGCCCTCATTCGCTGGCGCTCCACGCTGGACTTCCACCCGCGATCGTGGGGCGGGAGATTGCTACGGACGCTTAGGCGCGCTTGTGGCTGGCCCTTGGAGAAAATAACTCACCTGCTTATCGCTGCCACCTGTTTTAGCCTCGCGGGACCTGAGGCGGTCTCTGGGGAGGGGAAGGGGGGGCGTTGGGGGCGGGCCACGGCGAGTAGGTATGAGGCGAGACGCGAAGAGAGTGGTGGTTGCCCGGCCGAGTGTGCCGCGGACCCTCGTCTCGCGATGGAGACAACCCTTGATAGGCAGTTACTTGCCGGTCTATAAAGTGCGGCCTGGCCCCCCCAATTCCGCCTTCCTGTTGTCTCGGTAATCGCCTTGCAAACCAGTTACCACCTGTCGTGCCTACACCTGTTTCGAGTTGTCCTCGCAACTTAACATCAACGCCGCTTATACCATCACCACCACCTTCACCACCAAATCACAAACACCGTCGAAATGACTGGCTCCTCGTCTGCTTCGTCTGCCTCCTCTGGCTCCTCTTCTGCCGCCAGCTCCCCTGCTGCCGCGCCTGGGGCTCCTTCCCCCGCCGCCTTTGGCGACAACAAAGGCATCCGCTTCCACATCAAGACCGGCAACAACCGCTGGGCCTGCACGCTGCAGGACCGCGGCAGCTAGTAGGGCTTCCCACGCGCACACCGTCTCTTGCACGCAATGGCTAACACGTCACAGCGAGCGTACGAAGGCTGCCCGCACCAACTCGATGGACTCCGTGGACTCGAGCGCGTCGTCCACGACCTCCTAGACGAGAATTACTTTACGGCGTCGGAAACGACCTCACTGTGACCCAAGACCCCGACGGCCATTGGCGCACGTCGGCTCGGCGCAAAGAAAAATTATTTACGGCTGCGGCATCAAGCATTCGGCGTTAAAACGCATGTGGCGTTTTCGATCTTCCCCCCCAAACGCGCCCTCCGGAGCTGGCGGCAACGACGGGCGACGCCCACCCTGCACCCCCAACTTCGACCTCCACCAGAGAAAAGGGCGCTGGAGTGGCTGGGTTTCTTCTTGTTGATATCAGGGCGGCAGGCAGGGAATTCATTTACACGGGCTTCTTTCTCACGCATTTTAGCGACGGTTTCCTTCTAGACAAGGGGGGTACACACCCGGCCTCTTAGGTTGCATAATTGACATCTTTGGGCCATCCATTCGTTCGCTCCCTGGCCGGGCGCGGGTCCGGACCTGACGGGATGCATGGGTGATCACGCAAGCAAGGGCCTTTTTTTCCGCTGTTCGATGCCAAAACAGTTACAGGTGGCCTTGGGTGCGGTGCGACTCGCGCAGGAAGTGCCCATGTTGTGCCCATGCCTTTACGAGACGTCCCGGGACGATCCTTGGCCTGCCAAGCAGCCGGCTGCTTCAGTGCTTACCTTTGCCACGGTCACCGCTGCTCGCCTTGCCTCGCCTTTAGCTGGTTGGGCTGGGGCACACCCACTCCGCCGGAGATTGAGGAAATTCTTGCCCGCCACCGCCTTGAGGGCCCACTAGCGTGACTAAGCTTTGTCGGACCGACCGCCGGCCCGGCCGCCCAGCGCCGGCTCGCGTCAAACTTGGCGCCGATGGTCCTTCCCTGAGCCGACACGGCACCGATCCAAACTGGACACGCGAGCAGATGGAGGCGTCTTCGGACTCGGGCTGATGACTCGGCTAGTCTCGTCGGATCGAATACTTGTACGTCCCTCGGGCGGGCATGTTCGCTCATTCGGGCAACGAGTTCAAGTGGACTCGCTACGGGATTCCGCTCCACTGAATCCAGTTCCGCACCGACAAGTAGTGGCATGGCCTGTGGCTTCCTGCAGCTAGCAGCTGTCCCACAAGGCTGCGATCTCTCTCCTCGACAAGCAAAGGAGCAACTGAGGAGCATTTCGCGGCCTTTGTTCTATCCTTGCATTCAATGTGTAGCGTCCCTCGCGCAGAGACCAGACGCAAGTTTGTGACAGACGCCGCTAAGCCTTCGTCGGGGCGATCATGTGACTCTGCACGCGCGGCCGCAAGCTTTCTGGCGTCAGGCAGTCAGGCGCACGCCTCGCGCGGTAGTGGCAAAGGCAACCGGCAAGGGCTACGCAAGCATCACGTACGTCCCCATGTGGCCTCGTCACGGAGCTCACTACCGAGATCTCCTATATTTCTCGCCCTTAGGAAGCGTCGTATTTCTGCTCGCCATTTGATCTGCAATCGTCTGCCGTTGTTTGCGTATCCTCACCACCCGCTGCTTCGCACCTACTACTTGCTACTTACATCACCGTGCCGCGTCTCTTGCCCGCCCCGCCCCCTCACGGCCGGCCAAGATGCCTGTCGTGAATCACTTTGTCTTGGCCTCTGGCGCCGTTGTCGCCGTATCCGTGGCCGTGGCCGCGGCCATGGCCATGTACGAGTCGCCCGAGCTGCGTCGCTACGCTGACGACATCCGGCGCCGCATCGCTGTTGCGCTGCACTCGATGGGCGACGAGATCAACCCGCCCTACCGCGAGCCTCGCTTCAACAGACCCGAGGACGCCGAGGGCTTCATGCAGTCCCGTCGTGCCGAAGGCGCTGAACCTGGCGTCGATGCCGACGAGGAGACTCGCCGGCGGCAGCGGGAGGAGCTGCTCTACTGGAATAGAGTCTTGCTGGAGAAGAAGGAACAGGAACAACGGGCACTCGCGGCGCCGCCTGCTGCACCTCGGCCAGCCGGCGTCACCCGGGGCACATCGTTTGACGACTTTCTGAAACAGGACGAGAGTGCCGAGCGCGGCGCATTCGTCTTCAACAGCGGCGCGGATGTGCGCAGCCAGCAGGCTGGGCTCCGACATCGTGGTGAGGCTTCTCGGGCATTGGCGTCCTCACTGTACGCAAATCCCTTTGCCGATGAGCATCAAATCGACAGCGACGAGGTGGCCGAACTGGCGGCGAGTCGCATTGCGCCCGCAAAGGACGAGGGCCTGTCGGACATTTACAGCGCCACCACCCGCGACCAGGACGACATCCGGAGTGCCACCCTGGAGCCCTCGGCACCATTGGCTGACGTCCCATCAAATACCATGCAGTCGCAAACACAGTCTCAATCGTCCGGCACGTTGGAGCGCGAGCTCGGTGAGAACGAGTACATGTCTGCTGGCCAGGACGACAGACACGAAGCATATGCCTCCATCCAGGCCTGGGCGCACGACTCGAGCCGCAACTTCTACTCTCCCCTCCCCGTAACCCCAGCGGGCCCCGTCTCCGAGCCGGAGCTGATCAGCGACGGAGAGCTGACGCCCACGGATTCCATGTCGCTGGCCGGTTCAGGCGATGACATTGCCAACGAGGCACTCTCATCGAGGGCCGGCGAGACGGGGCGTCCATTTGACGTGATGAGCGAGAGCGAGGGTGTGTTGACACCCGCGAGCTGGTCTGAGGTTGGCAGCGTCATCAGCGAGAACGATGCGCACGGCCCTGTGCACTCATAGCAAGAGATGCGTACACTGTCTGATCCTCCTTTAGAGCATCACTGCCTCCCGGTTCCCTTGATTCCCTAAAATATACGGCATGGCGTTTGGTATTGTGGTGGTTGCGGTATGGGCTTCATTGCTCTCAGGCCACGGCGTCTGGCCGTTCTGTCGCTTTCTGGGCATTCTGACTTATTCAAATACTATGAACGCAAAGGATCGTCTGCGTCTGCGCAAACCTACAGACCAGCGTGACTCGCTCTATCTTGCTCTATTGTGCCTCAGGATGCTCAGGTTAGCCATTTGCCTCCGGTATGCGTCCTAGCGCCTTGCCCCTGACGATGCTAGCTGCCGTTGGTCTGAACCTTTGCAAGTAGTCCGTTGTCATTGTCTCCCGGAGTACCCAGGACGCTCTCGCTGTATTCCCTCCACAGCTCATCCACCGAATGCCCCGTGAGCTCGCTCCAGAAGACCGTCTCGTCGTACCTTTGGATGCGTAGCTTGTCGTTGACGCGCTGCACCAGCTTGTCGCCGAAGCGGCCCTCGAGGTAGTCGAGGAAGTAGGCCGTGTTCTGGTAACCGGCGTCCCAGCCCGCTTTCGCGTCACGCTTCCAGTGCGGCGGCGCGAGGTCGCACTGCAAGCGGACCCAGTCGGCGACGCCCTCGATGAGGCCACCGGGGCAGGTGCCGAAGCCATTGTACTGGTAGCAGTGGACCAGCTCGTGGGTGACGACGCCGGCAATCTCATGGGCGACGCGGGGCGCGGGGATGCTCTTGATATAGGCTAGCGAGAAGTGGATCTCCTTGTGGTCGTCGTCGAGGTCGGAGCCGGTGGTGTAGGCGACGCCGGGCATGTCGCGCAGGATGAGCGTGACGGAGCGCGTCGGGGGCACGGTGGTGCGGGGGCAGGCCGGGGACGTGTAGAGCAGCCGGAGGAGGCTGGCGATGGCGGTTTGGAGGCATTCGGTCGCGTTGACGGACTCGAGGAAGAGCCGGGCGCCGGGGTGCGCGAGCTCGCGGATCTCGAGGCGGAGCTTGGGCAGGCGGAACTTGTGATGCTGGCTGTCCTCGTCCCCGGGGCTGGTGGCTGGGCGATGGACGGCAGGAGACATGGCGGGCGCGAAGAGGACGGTGGTGGGAGCAGGTGTGGTTTCCGGGCGAGGGGGCATTGAGCATTGATATCATGCGTCTACGAGTACGTGGCTCGCCTGACGAACAGGCCGAGCTCAGACCCGTTCCTGTGACGGAATAGAGGGTGAGGGCGTACCCTGCGAAGCTACTGGTTACTCGCAGCAGAGGGGGTGTTACTGGATGGCACGCATGGAGGAGTCTGTTCGAACACGCGGACGGGGCTGCGACTCGAGGCGAAGATCGATCTCCTTGATGGCTCTCAAGGGGGATCAATACTTGTATAATTTAGGTTAATAGTCGAGAGCTCCTCGAAGCTGTCGCCGCCAGTCGAGTGCCGGAATGGCGGGGTAACACCAACAATGGGGCGGGGCAGGGAGCTCGTGTGCCACAGCTGGGAGGGACGCGCTGCGCAGGCAGGGGCAGGCAAGGGACGCGAACGCCCCGCTGAGATGACGCCGGGGCGGTGCGGTGCCTGCCAGCCACGGTGCGGCGCAGGCCCCTCCCGCCCGCCGTTTACCAGGGCAACCAGCCGAGCCGCCAAACAACACCGCACCTCACCTCACCTCGCCCGCTCTCCTTTTCGGCACCCGCAGCATCGCCGGCTTTCAACAACAGACCAGCAAACTCTCCCGATGCGACCGACGCCGTCCAACCTAAACTACCGCCTCCGTTCGACCCGACTCTGACAGCGGTCCATTGCGACTCATCGCGCGCGCCCCGCGCCACTCCCGCACTGTAAGATCTCCGCCTCACTGTGCTTCCCTGGCTGCCCTCGTTGCACCATCCGCACGCAGTCGACAGCGGTCGCATGGTCTGGCCGGCCCCTGAAGACCAACGTCGACGCGCCCGGACTCATCCTATGCGGACGGCTAACCCGCCTGTTAAACCCTCTAGAACACCACCCCACCACCATCTCCGAGAGACGCGAGACGGAAACCACAGCGGCCATGGCCGATGGCAAGCTCACGGAGCAGCAGGTGGCCGACCTGCTGAACGTCCTGCGCAGCGATGCGAGCCTCGACGCCAAGGTGCAGTTCGTCACGACGGTCAAGTCGGGCATCAAGCAGCACAACGTTCCCGAGCCCTGCGTCGCCCAGCTCTTCGACGGCCTGCGCTCCGCCTCGGTCTCGCAGCACGCCGCGCTCGTTAATGCCGGCTTCACGGCCCTCGGCCATCTGCTCACGCGCCTCTCGCGCCAGGAGCCCAAGCTGCTCGCCAAGGAGGCTGCCCGCACCCTGCCCCTCGTCGCCGACAAGCTCGGCGACCACAAGGACAAGTACCGCGCCCTGGCTGCCCACGCCCTGACCATCCTCTATCCCGTCGCGCCCGCCGACGTCGAGCGCGTTCTGAGAAACTCGGCCATGTCGGGCAAGAACTCGCGCGCCAAGGAGGCCGGCATGCACTGGTTGCTGCAGGTAGGTCCCTGATGCCACCGTCACAGGCTCTCCAGACGTTTGAGATATATACTAAGTGACCGTCGAATCCAGACACACAAGGAACAGGGGTTACAGTTCAGGAGCTATGTCCCGTTGCTCATGGAGCTTCTCGAGGACGCCGACGGCATGGTTCGGGACACTGCTAAGAGCACCGTCATCGAACTCTTCAAGTTCGTCCTCAGCCCGCTCCCCAATAAACCTCATCTCTTGCTCACGGCATGTTTGTAGGACTGCACCGAATGCTGCTAAATCGGACCTTAAGCGCCAGCTCAAAAACTTCAAGGTTCGACCCGCCATCGAGCAGGCTATTATCAAGGCGCTTGCGCCCACCGGTGGCCGTCCGGAGACTCCGGGCGATGCCGCGCCAGAACCCCAATCGCGACGCCCGAACCTCGCCGCCAGCATGTCTTCCGTTGCGAGCGAGCGCCCGATCACGCCCATGGTTGTCGACGCCGAGCCCGTCGAGCCCATGTACGTAAACACCAACCGCGAGCTCGACGACATCATCCGTGACATGGCCTTCCACTTTGAGGGCAAGGAGACGGAGCAGAACTGGCTCAAGCGCGAGCAGGCAATGGGCACGCTGCGGAAGCTCAACGCTGGCAATGCGCCTGCTGACTTCCACGACACCTTCGTGGCGGGCCTCCGCAGCCTGCTGGATGGCATTATCAAGGCCATGACCTCGCTGCGCACAAGTTTGTCCAAGGAGGGCTGCGGACTTGTCCAAGACATGGCCGTCACCCTAGGCCCCGCCATTGACCCCATGGTTGAGCTGCTCATGCAGACATTGGTCAAGCTCTCCGCCGGCACCAAGAAGATCAGTTCACAGCAGGCGAATGTCACCGTCGACACCATCATCAGCAGGGTGACGTACACGGCCCGTCTGATGCAGCACATCTGGGGTGCCTGCCAGGACAAGAACGTGCAGCCAAGACTGTACGCATGCGGCTGGATGCAGACGCTGGTGAAGAAGGAGGCTCACCACAAGAGCCATGTCGAGCACACCGGCGGCGCCGATCTGATGGAAAAGTGCATCAAGAAGGGTCTGGGAGACGCCAATCCCGGAGTGAGAGAGAAGATGAGGTCGACGTACTGGGCCTTCTGGGCCGTCTGGCAAGCCAGAGCTGATGCGTATGATTTTCCCATCCCCTGATATACTACCTGACTAACTCGGTTTAGGATCATGGTCGACCTGGATGGCACGGCTCAGAAGCTCCTCAACAAAGACCCGCACAATCCCAACTCACCCAAGAGGTCTGCAGATGCACCTGCGGCCCGACCCGGTCTTGGTCTGTCCAGAAGTACCATGACCTCAACAAAGCCTAGCCTTCGTGAAACGATGCAGGCGCAGAAGAAGGCGCTGGCCGCGAAGAATCTGCCTCCGCGACCGGGCTCCGCTATGGCGCACATCTCTCCCGTTCGAACAACATCCAATACATCCAGCCAGCCTGCGGCGGCGGCCAAGCCTACCGGAACGAGAGCACGCGGCGAGGCGACTATTTCTGTCAACGCCGGAGGTATGTCTGTGGCTCCCATGCGTCCCGCGCGGAGACGACCGGAGATGGCTGCTCGCCCGGCGACTGCTGGCCCTTACTCAAGCCGCGATCAAGCAGCGTCCGTTGAGGTCGCCAGCCCCGAAAGCCTCAAGTCCAAGGCGGCCACGCCAAAGCCTAGGGAGACCACGCCCAAGAGAGCCGCGCCGCGACCACGCCCCGGCCATGTCAAACAAGCCAGCGAGCCCAATGTAGCATCGCCGGTTGCGAAGGCAGCACCCAAGTATCCCTCGCCGCGAGGAAGCCCGTCCACGACTTTCAAGCAGTCGCGAACGACAATCCCCTCTTCCAGCCCGGCAAAGTCTAACGAGGACATGACGCTGGTGGTGCCAACGATATCTAGCTTCAAGACATCATCACCACAGCCGCCAGTACCAGCCCAGCAGATGCCTGCGGAGGCGGAATCGCCAGAAGTCGCTGTCGCGCCACTCGAGATCGACCTGCCACCCCCTCGGCCCGAGACGCCATCACGCACGCTGAAGGTGTACGAGGACCCGTTCACCGAAACACAGTCACCCCCGAAGCCCACATTCACCGTGCCCGTGTTGGAAGATAAGCCCGTTAACGAAGACGCTGCCAACCTGCAGCGGCCCAGCAGTCAAGACGCGAGCGAGCAGCAAATCGACTCGCCCGAAAAGGTGCGGCAGAACTCGCGGCTGCTGGACAGCGGCATCGCCAAGATCAAGGCCAAGTCGCTCGAGGTCCACGGCTTCAGGAAGCTGCAGTCCCTCGTCCGCGACAGCAGGACCGTCTTCACCGACGAGAAGTTCGAGGCCCTCCTGCTCGGCCTCTTCCAGTACCTCGAGGACCCGCTCGCGGGCACGGCCCCGGACAAGGCGCAGGACGTCAAGGCGCAGATCCTCGCCACCATCAAGCTCCTCCTCCGCAAGGAGCGCGACAACTTCCAGCCCCACGTGTCCAAGGGCCTCGAGTCGCTGCTGCAGACGCGCGGCGCGTACGACTCGCGCGCCCACGTCGTCAGCGGCCTCGAGCTCCTGGCCGACGAGCTCGTCGCCCTCGGCGACGGGCCCGAGATGGTCGTCGTCCTCACGCGCCGCCTGCAGGCCTGCGCCGACACGTCGGTCGAGGGCTGCCGCACCCTCAGCATGGGCCTCCACGTGCTCAGGGAGATGCTCGACCGGCGCGCCGAGTTCGCCCCCACCCAGGGCGAGCTCGCCCACCTCGCCGGCCTCGCCGGCCGCTGCCTCGACTCGGCCGACTCGGGCGTCCGCATGGACGCCGTCAAGTTCTGCGTCTCGCTGCACGAGCGCGTCGGCGACGCGCCCTTCTGGGACGCCCTGCGCGGCGTCAAGGAGGACCCCAAGAGCCTCATCACCTACTACATCGTCAAGAGGCAGCGCGAGCAGGGCATCATCTCCCCGGTCCCCGTGGCGTAGGGACAAGGCGGAGGGAAAAGTGGAAAAAAGAAAACGGACATCAAGGCGTTGAACGGGGGTACGACGAGATGAAAGCGGTGCTTGGATGCGATTTGATTTGGTACTGGCGCAAGCGGAAGGCCATCCCAGCGTGTGCGTGTACTTATGATAATGCCTGACTGGGCGGGCCACTTATGACAGGCGTTGGCCGAGTAGACGTATCAAGAGATTGCTTCAGACATGGCACACAGACGCGGTATAGTTATGAGCGAAACGGGCGTCCTAAGCACCTACTCTTTTAAAGTTTGCAAGTACTCTCTTGGCGCGAAAGATCATTTCTCCGTTCCCGAATAGATTCATTTTGCGTCACTTTGACCGCTCAGCAACCTTTAACTCTCTGGCGATGCTGAAAAGTATCATATTGACGTCAACTCTTCGCCAGGAAGACAGCCAGAGCGTTCATTACTTTGCTAGAGAAAATGCGATCTTGTCTTCCGGATTGAAATGGACACCTTCGCGATAATAATACATATGAGGAAAAATCGAAGTACAATATGTCGGATCCCGAAGCTCCGCGAAAATATGGCCGTCGCGGCCTCATAAGCCGTCCCTACGGCGATACGCTCAAGTTCTCCGTTACAAATTCCAGCAAGAAGTTCGCTAATTGGGAAGGCTGGAAGGAAGATGATGTTCACGCACTGCAGCGCTACTTCGCCGCGAACAAATTGGACAAACCTACCTTTAGCTGTCTCTACCATCAGGAAGGTGTCACACAAGACGTGGACCTAACGCCGCCGGTCGCGGGCGTACATTTTCCCAGCGCAAACGCGGAGGACCTGTTAGACGCGAAACAGGCGATTCGACGCTTCGGGCGGGCTATCCCGACCACACTGGACGTTCGTCTTGTCCGCGCAAAGGAGATGCGCGACACCTGCGATGCCGCTCGAATAAAAACCGATGGAGCACTCGCAGATGCAAAGACCAACGTCAAGCAGGCCAATGACAACCTTGCCGCTGCAAAAACGACGTTAAGCGCGGATAATAATCTCATCAATCTCAACATTTTTGAAGGTGCACAGGATGTAGTTAAAGAACGAGATGGAGAGCTGGCCGCCGCAGAAATTTCAGCTACGATGGCACACCAGGCTATGGATGAGACCAAGATCCTCGTCGACTTCTTGGAACAAGTTAAAAAGGTGGCGGTCGCGCTGGGGCTCAATACCGAACAACCGCTGGCGGACGGAGCAGCTGTCCCTACTGACGCTGACGTGCGGACGGATCGGGAGAATTTGCTTCGGGAGGCCGAACGATGCCTACCGAACAACTTGCAAGTTTTGTGTAATACCTGCCGAGCCATTGTCAAACGTAAGACCGAAGAGCGTGCGAAGGCTCAAGACGCTGTTGGGAGAGCCCAGGAAAAGTTGGACCACGCCAACGAAGAGTACAGAAAGTGGCAAGAACCCAGGACCGCTGGCCCCGAGGTCGAGATCTTGGCGCTCGCCTATATGCGCCTGAAGCAAAAAATCGCGGCTTATCGAGCGGAGCTCGACGCTGCGAACAATCACTATGAAGATGCGCAGGAGGTGTTTGCCGACGCCGATCGCGAAAGCTCCCTTGTAGAAGCCGCAGCCGGCGTTCATTCCATGGTTAAGACGGCTGCACCACTGGATACGGCGGCTGCACCACGGGCTCCGGCAGATGGAAAGCTTTCAGACAAAATGCGGCTACGCGACCTAACACCGAGCATCACGTCGTCAAACAACGTGCGCGTGTTTAACCTATTCGCACAACAACTCGCCGGAATCGACGTTCGTATTGCGGCCTATACACCCAACAATCGCGCCCCCGACGGCAAACCGAAATGGCCTGTGAATGTCATGCGGCCGCTTATCTACAGCTTTAAGCCGTCACGTCTTCACGTCAATGGTATTACCGCCGCGGCGCTGGTGATGCGACAACGCGGCGATATGGCTGCTATGGTGAAGTTCTTCGAACAAGCCCCTGTCCAAGTCGCAAGCGATATCCGCGACCAGAGCCTCGGCCGACTGGTTGGCGTCGAAGCAGCGCAGGCGCTTCTTCGGAGCCTCTTCGTACGTATCAGCGAACGAGGCGCGCCAGAGACCTGCTACGATGAAATAATTGCCGCATGCGATATCCTGATCGCCCATTTGCGACGCAACGCATCGAGTTGGCCGCACATTCATCCATCTCTCGGTGGACCAGAAATAGTACGGGCCTCGGAACTTTACGCATTTCTTGGCGAAAATTTGCAGGCTGTCACAGAGACCAACAGAATAGACTCATTCATTCTCAACCCGCAACAAGACAGGACACAGGGCCAAATACGCGCGACGGCGATCAGCCTAGAAGCAGCCAAAGCGGGCATCATCTATGGCGCGTTGCTCAGCGCCGCCACGGAGCTCAAGAAGCGCGGCGATGACAACGAAAAGCTCTTTCATGCCGGCCTCACGGCTGCAACGGATGCAGTAACGGCCAGCGGCAGCGTTGCGGCGACGATGGTTGCCAGTCCGATTGGCTCAGCTGCTATTGGATCCGCAGTCAAATCGTTGGGCAATCTTGCTGCGGTATATTTCGACCGACGATTCGACAAAAAGAACAATGTTATCAAAACATATATCAACGACGTCGTCAACAAATTTAACATCGTAGTCATTTGGCGCGCAAACTGTAAAGGCACACGCGGCTTGCCGCTAGATGCAACGACGCAAGAAATTGAGGCCTATAAACAAGTGGCATCGGCTGTATTCACGACTATCGCTAAGCGCAACGGTGTCACGGTCGACGCCAAGGCCGGGGCGTAGAGTGGTCTGGTAGGCCACAGTCCTAGCTTAGTAATGACTGTATCCCTTCGAGAACCTAATATTGACGTTTGCTCAGCCAAGTTAATATTTAGAGAGTGTCAACGGGACGCCGATTTCGCTCGTAACTATACACTTGCGAATAACTGCCAACAGTGATAGTTGAACACGCTGCCTACTCTACCACAGATGATCTTCAACATCTGGCTAGCAAGGACGTAAGGTGCTACCGTCCATTGTCCCTCTCGTTCCAACTATGCTCTCACATTCGGAATCGGCACCTCTTTTTTCACTCATAGTAGCAGCCGTGCACACGAACGTCCAGCAATCACACCAAAGTAAACCGCACAGGATGCGCAAAGCCGCCGGGACTTCTACCCTCCCTTTCCGTGTGTGCTCCGCCAAAGCGAGCTGAGACGAGACAAATGTGACAAATGCACAGAGAAGTACAGTGCGCGAGGAGCCCAGACTTGTGGGCCCAGCAAGAGCGAGATCTTCTCACGCCGAAAGTAGTTGCGTTGCTTGATGGTAACATTGGAGCGGTTTATCTGCTACGAAAAAGGCGAAGCCTTGATCACGCTTTGCTGTGAATGTTTCGTTTTCCCCATGCCCGTCCATGAAGCATTCGGAGCGTGTGAGGCGCCATCGAGGCAGCAAACACAACCAGCGCCGCAGTGTGTCGCTCGCTCGCAGTTGAAAGTTAGTGGGTGCCGATTTCAGGTCGGCTGGGTGACGTTCGTGAGTGGGCTGCATGTCGCGCATCGTAACGACGCAATTGCGCCCACAACTGGCTTTTCAACTTGCCATCAACTTCAAGCGTCGTCAAAAATCTTATGGCTGTTCTCGATGACGAACTGCACGGCAATATTCTTCGCGTGCATGTCGGTCATCTCCCGCTCAATGCTGAGATCGCGCATGATTGTTGGAGCAAAGACGACAGCCAGGTTCTTGGGTGACATCTGATTCTTTGGTCAGTCATTGATGCAAGTCGTAGAGGGGCAAGGGCTCTTACCAGGTTCTCTGGCTCTCGCTGGGCGACACGAGCAAGGTGGAACATCAAAAACTCCAAACAATCAGTGTGGGCCTGGGGCATCGACGCAAAGGTCTTCCGCAAGTGGTCGCATCTCTCCACCTCGTCAACGACCGCTGCACGCAATTAGCACTCTGAGCAAGGCACCTGATGGGGAAGTTCAACATACCGTTCGATTCCAGGATGCGTTCATAAACGTCAAACGTAAGAAGCGGCGTGGGCAGCTTCCTAAAGTACTGCTTCAGGACACTGGTGACTGCAGTGATGTCCAAGTCCGGGTCTGAAATGTCGAAGTCGTCATCCTTGTCAAAGCCGTCTTTGACCATGTTGACTTGCGAATTGCCGCCCGTCTTTCGGTATATACCTTCCTGATCCATGCCCCTGAGCTCGACCTCCTCAATGCAGCGCGTCACGACGGTGGGGATCTGGCGACGCTCATATTCCGCGCGCTCATTCAGCTCGGAGCCGAAGAGCGTTGACGGAGGCTCCGCCGCGGCAGGTGCCAATACGGCGCTGGTCGACATGGACTTGGGCATGGCGTTCTTCTTGCCAAAGAAGCCGAATGCCTGCTGCTTATTCTGGTTGTTGGACCCGACCGCGGCAGCAGGCGATTCAACTTGCGAAACCGTCATGTTGTACGGCAAACCAATGTTGTCGCCTGCCAGCCCCTGACTCTGGATTCTCTCCCGGTCCCGGTCCGAGAATGCCACGACGGCTCTGTTGACGCCTTTGGCGACATTTTGAGCCATGGTTTTGGACCCCTTCTTCCAATTGAATTTCTTGACTTGGCCCTTGCGAACCTGGACCACGGTAGGGCCTGATTCAACAATGGGCTCCTCGTCAGGAATCAGAGTGGAGCCAGTCGCCATACTGACGTTGTCCATGTTCACCACGGAGCCGCCTCGACTGTTATGACCATAGATCCCAAGACCATTGGGCGGCTTCGCGTCCGCTCCGATGTGGGACTTGAAGCGCTCCTGGATCTGATGCGTGAGGTCGTTGTTCATATCGGCAAGTTGAGCATTCTTGGAGGAGAGTTGCTCAAACTCCATGAGGGCACGGTCTCTGTCCGCCACGGCCTGGTTCTTCTCCTCAATCAACAGGTTGCGCTCTTCGTGGAGCTGCTCGATAGATGTAGACATGGCCAGCTTAACCTTGTCAAGCTTCTGCACGAATTCCTTGATTGCCGAGTCCTCCAGCTCCCGCGGATCGATGGGTGTCTTCGTCTCCTTCGCTCGCTCAACGTAGCCGGCCAAAACCTCCAGCTGACGAATCATAATTTCAGTCTGAGTGTCTAGGACGGAGACAGTCTTCCTCTTTTCCATGAGTTTCTTGTTGAGGTTCTTCAGGTCGCTCTCGGTATTGAACTGCCGCTCAAGCTCGGCGACTCGTTGCTCCGAGTTCCTAAGCTGCCGCTTGAGCAGGGTCGGGTCGTCGCCAGAGGTGAGCGAAACGGGGTTGCTGATGTCGGGGTGGCCGTTGTGCCCATCCAGGGGTGTTTTCGGCCACCTTGGCGAGGCTGTCCCCCGCGTTGTTTCGCTGATGCTTCTCGTGTGGCCAACTCGCTGAGGGCTGTAGGTGGAATCGATGCTGCTGGTGCGGCCGTGTCGCACGGCGTTTGACACACGTCGCAGAATCGAGGAGGAACCTTCATCGGTGCCAAGAATCCTGGCCATATCCTCGTCCAGGCTGAAGTCGCCTCCGCTACTCCACCTAGGCAGCTTTGGAGAGACCTTGGGAGAGGCTTGCTCATCTTTAGAGCTGATTGACTCCTTGCCAACATGGCCTTGGCTTCCTGGAGGGGCCGGTGCTGCACGAGGGTGCATATAGGTAGTGGTACTCTTTTTCTCGGGCGGGCTTGGCTTGTTTTGGAATCCCGCCTTCCCATTCGCTAGAGAGAGTATTAGTGACAACCCCCAGAATATCTACTACCTGGGACAGTAATTACCGTTGCGCGAAGAGGCCCCAGAGGCGACTTCCTTCCGCGGAATGGGTTTGGTGCCGCTGTCGAGACGAGGAGTGCCCTGGACGCTGGCGTCGTAGGAGGAACTCATGTCGTCGTCGTCTTGCCATCTTGAGTCTTGGGAGGCTCGAGGAGGCGGGATGTTCTCGTTGCCCTTTCTCGAGTCGGGCAAAGTAGACTGACTATCCTTGCGGGGGGTGCCATTGGCTGTGTTGCCTGAGTTAGTGTCCTGATGGGCCGAGGAGGAATTTGACGAGCTGTTGCTTCGTGAAGCCAGGTTCTTCTTTGTCTTGGGAGCATCTTGCAGTTTGAAGTCGTCTTCAGGTGGCGAGGCCTTACTCTGATCCTGATCCGACGATCTGGAGAGATTGCGATCCTGGCGCTTGGTCTGTGCAACGTCGTGGTCTGATGAAGCTTGACGACCCTTGTCCTGGAAGGCGATATGCGGAGTCGACGTGCGAGAGTCGCTTCGCTTCTCGGAAGAGGCTGTCGATTTAGAGGCACTGAAGTAGTCCTCCTTTTTCCTCCTGGTCGCGTCTCCAGTGCTATCCGAGGTGGACCTAGACATTCCTTGCTGGCCAGGGCTGGGATCAAGCCCCACGGATATGAAGAAGCCGGCGTCGGACGATTCTCCAGTGCCAGAGTCTGCAGTCGGAAATATGGCAGAGCTTCGGTTCTTTCGATAGGTGCTGGCTGGTAAGCTAAGCCCCTCAGGCTTGGCAACCGAATCCCGCTCTTCAGAGCGAGAAGGTCGGGAGCTACCCCGGGAAGTTGATTCAACGTGCTTGTGGCCACCGCGGGGCGGAGGGGAGAGTTCGGTGGGAGTATCTGAGTCGGGATCGACGCGGTCGTTAAAGGCGTTGGGCGGGAGTGCACTGGGCGGCAGCGCGGGCAAGGATTTGTCGGTTATCATGGGCGAGTGTTCTTTTTCTTTCGACTTGGAAGCGCCCGCAGCCTTGGATTTCTTTCTGCGTCTCGCCATTAGAGTCTCGTGGCACCCCATGCAGAATATGCCCTGTGAGGTCCTCGCATATCGGAGGTTCTCAATCTTTCGTTTACAGTTTCGACATCGGAAGCAGGTGGCGCAGAAAGCCTGGTCCCCAGTGAGAATAGCCAGATCCTCGATCTTGTTGCCACAGGCGCTGCAGCTGTACGTGCAATTGTTGCAAATGAGGGATCCGTCCCCGAGAAGTAGGAGGTTGGCATCGGAGTCGAGAAGGGTGCCGCAGGTGTTGCAGCGAAAGCAATCAAGATGCCATCGGTTCCCAGCTGTATTTGGAAAGAAAAAAAGCATCAGCCAGCCGCTCAAGATAGATGATCAATGGCGAAGGAAACATGGTGGCAGGCGCATGGCTTGCCGGCTAGAATAGCAAGAAAGGGTGGAAAGCCCGGGAAGAGTGACCAGGCCGAAGACCGCATAAACGTACCTAACTCGAATGCTTTGCCTTCCTCGAGGATCTAGACATAATAAAGCACGTCAGCCTCTCGCCCACACTTGCTGCAGAGGACGGCGAGACTTGGGAGTACGAACCTCTCCGCATCCCTTGCACGGGAAGACATCGTCGGTCTCCAAGGGACTGTCTAGGTATTCGTCCACGATCGTCGCCATGGCTGGAAGAGGCGGCGCATGCGTTCGCGCAATCTCAACCTATTGGACCGGCAGCGTTGTCGATCGAGCCGAGGGCCGGCGAGGTTTGGTGTGACGAAGCGGGCTGTGGCTACGCTCCCGCGTGCGTCGACACCGCCTCAGGGCGAGGGCGGGGAGCGATCGGCTCGGCGGGCAGACGAAGCGAGCAGCACTGGGCAGCTGGCGAGGGGAAGATGCATCCGTCGAACGATCCGGCACAGCTAAAGGTATCTCCAAAGGCGCAGGTCGGGCGGCGGCCAGAGCGCAAATGGCGCTGTCGTCGGGTGGTTTTCGAGGCCGCAGAGGAAGACGGCGACGACGACGGGGCTGATGGACGAGGGCCCCGAGCTTGGGGCAGCGTGGTCAAAACGAGTGGAGGCTCCGACGGTGCTGGAAGGAGAATGGAGGAGACAGCGTCGTCGTCGTGGATGAAGGCTCCAGTCGTCGACAGTCGACGTTAAGCGGTCGAGGCGGGAAGGAAGCTAGGTCGTGCTCCGCGGGTAGGATCTGAAGGGGGAAAACACGGCGTCGCAAAGAGTGCTGGCCAGCCAAGCGTAAGCAGGTACCAGCCAGCCTTGGAAAGAGTGCTGGGGCGGGCTCACACCACCTCAGCACCAGGCAGCCAGGGGCTCAGAGTTCGGGTACTGTGCTAGTCTGCTAGCCTGCGCCGCGGATTGTACGAGTACAGGCGGGCTGCAACTACGGGGGCTCCGCAAGGGGGACACGAGGCCAGGCACAGCATGTATCAACCCAACGGCCGTCCCTTGATCAGGGCTCTGCGCACGCAAGGAGGCGCGGTCCCTTCTTCTTTCCGTCCTTTGACAGGTCCCTTGGTCCGCGGATTAATCAACGACCGCGTCGTGCTGGAATGCTATGCCGGCAAGACGTCGTCTTTACGTGGCGGGTTGCGACTCGAGACAAACCCAGTGCCCGCTTGCAGTAGCGGCAATTGTTTCGCGGGGCGGCATCGGCCAGGAGGGAGGCAGAGGGACGACGATCCATGCAGGCACGCACGCTTGTCAAGCCGCAGTGGCGTCCTCAGCAGCTCTGGCGCCCTGCGATGTAGATGCGATGACTTGGAACCCGACTTCTTCGCGGCGCAAGGTTGGTACCTTGGTGGGTTTGGCTGGTTGCCGAACTGCCAAGCGCGACTTCCTGTGGGACGTGGCTGTTCGATTTCCATTGACGAGGGGTTTGGATTGGGGGCCAAGAGAGACCCAGCAGGGTCCCGTACCAGTGGAATCCACTCCGAAAGGTAAGGTAAGGTACGGAGTACCTACAACTACGGTAACCATTGCATCTGGCAGGGAGACTTGCATCCGCAGCAGCAGCGGCGGCGGCATCACGAGCAGCAGCAGCAGCAAACAGCGGCAGCACAGGGATGGACAGCCCGGCCTGGGTCTGGATGCGGAGGGATTGCGCGCCCTGCAGTCCCTTGTATCTATCCATCCCTACGACTCAGCAATCAATGCTCGGGATCCAATCGCAGGGCGGCAAAGGCGATGAAGGGCCCCGGGCGGTGTGTGCTGTAAGTCTGCCGCGCCGCTGCCACGGGTGGCCTGACGTGCGAGGTTCGTATTTTCCGAAACACTGCCAGCAAACCTTTGACCTCGCGTGCCCGTGCCTGATCCTCCTGTATTTCCGCCATTCCGTGCGGGAGAGGCCGCGGAACTCTACTTCCCAGGACACGGCGACGTGTCAGCCAGCCGGGGCCGAAAGCGTGTGGCTTGCTGCTGCACGAATACCTCGCGTCAAACACCGCATGTCTAGCCTTTGCTATCCTCAATCCGCAATAGGAGTTTGTGAGGAGGCGCCGGCTGGCGCCAGCGGCCAACACTCACCTCCCTATTATAGCACCCACGAACGGCAGATTGGCCTTGCTGCAGTTGGCTCGGTGCTGCCCCAACCAACAGCACACAGCCCAGGGCTGCTGACCCGGCCAGCTGGGACGGGCCTGACAGCAGCGACGAAGCAATCAATCAATCCTGCCTTGCGGCTCGCTCATGAAACAATCAACATGGCGTCGACGCGGGCAGACAAGCCGGCCGTCAAACAAAAGCGGACGCTCCACTGAAGTGCTCTGTTTCATCTACATGGAGGTGGTCCAGGGGCGAAACAGGAGGAGCGGGGAGGGGGGGACCCTTGACGCCAGGGGCAATGCCAAGAGCCATCGCGCTGCGGCTGATCTGTGGCTGCTTTGGTGCTAGCAGTGGCCAGCCGTCCATTCTTCATGTAATCATGGCATGGCCGCGCTGCAGATGGCCAGGGGGTTCCGCGGGCTGCACGGCTCGATCCCTGGACAGCTGCTTGACTTAGACGACATATTCATACGTGTACGAGTATTTGCTCGTCACGGCTAGGGCTCGGCATCCTCGCAGCCGGCGGCTAGGGACGAACTGCGATGAAGCGGCACGTGCCTCCGAGTACGTTACTCGTACAGCTGCCTCGGGGAAGGTCGTGGAGTTGCGAGTGTTATGACTACATCCGGAGTGTACGAGTCATCCGTTCTCCAAGCCTGTTGCCCTCGGTGACTCCACGACACCGTTCCCGACCTCCCCGTCGCCATCTTCCGGTACCGTCAGGCAAATGCCGCCGCTGGTTGCCTTCATTTCCAAATCCTCCGACGCCCTGCCTGGCCTCGCGTCCCACCCCCCTCGCCACTAGCCCCTCGCAGCGGCAATGAACCTCTCCATTGCAACAAACTCCAACACCCAACCCTTGTTCTGCCGGCTTCCCCATTCCCTTCCCTGGGACTGTTGGATCCGGCAAGATACCCCAATTTCTTGCGAAGCCACCCGCATGCCTCTCCCTGCCTTCCGCTTGCAGACGGCGCGGCGAGTTCGGCAATATTCGCCTCCCTTGTCTTCGGCTGGGCAGGCATTGACTTCACAGCGTCCGCGGTAGATGCACGTACTTGGCGATGCGGCTCGTGGCATCTGGTCTGAAGTCGCTAGAACACAGATCCGATCCCACGCGGCATAGATTGTGGGGAGTGCGCATGCCTACTAATCCGTCGGCTGCGCGTGGGTGTCCCAGTACATGTATTATGCCTGTGTTGGCCCGTCGCTCGACAGGCTCTATGAGATCCGTTGTCATGGTTGACGTCTCGTAACATTCATCGACGCCCACAGCCTGACTGCCAGGTACTCGTGCGGACTATCGTCCCAGCATCGAGTCAAGGCCCCGCCATTAAGATGCAATGACCCATGCCCCGGACGTCCATCGCGACCAGGCTGCGGTGCTTTTCTCCGTGCATGGGTAATGTCACCTTCTGTATCCGACGATGCTCGCGGTTTCACGCCTTGCTGTGGGATACGTCTGTTCCCTGCGAAACGTGATCTAACTTTTGACGAGTTTCACGAGGCATACAAGGCAATGCACGGTTGAGTCTTGCTTTGGAATCAGCGAGTCTTGTTGACAGGATCAAAGGAGTGGGCTTTCCGAGGCAGCTGAGACGTATCCTAGTCTGTCTTTTCAAAATGCTAGCCTTGCAGATGTCGAAGATTCACTGGGTACAAGTAAAAGTCACTTGATACTATTGGCTTGGCGGCAATCGATGATGATCGTGGTCAGTGCGAGCTCCGATCGGAAGCTTGCCGCAGGGCTCGTCCCCTCGTCAGCCGTTAAGCATTCAACTGTGTGAAAATGCGCCCGAAAATTGCAAGCACCATCGATGCGATATCAAGTTGCAGTCATTAGCTATTATGCCTTGCCTTTTTGTCCCAGGATCAAACGCCACATGCTAAAGAACAGGCCTTTGGCTTTTTGAGCCTGCTCAATCGTGTCCAGCCTCATGGATCCCCGTCCGTGTCTCACCGTCCCTCAGCGACGAGCCTCTTGACCTTGTCCAGCAGCAGCGTGCTCTCCCGCCCGAGCTTCTTCTTGCCGTCCTTGCCCCTCGTCTTGGCCATGGCCTTCTTGAAGCGCTCCCGCTCGGCGAGCTTGCGCTCCCGCTCCTCGCGGCGCCGCTGGATCTCCCTGGCCCTCTCCTCGGCCTCGGCTCGCTTTTGATCCGCCTTGGCCAGCTGCTTGTCGTAGTACCCGGGACGCCTCGTCCTGCGGCGGTTACCGTCGCTGGTGGTGGCCGTGGCGGCTGCGTCTGGATTTATGCCGGCGCCAATCTGGGCCATCTCCTCGTCCTTGAGCATGAGTTCCCTCGTCGGATGCATCGACTCCTCCTCCTCCTGGTCTGCGGTATCATTTTCATGCTCATGCTCATGCTCATGCTCACTGGAGGCTGCTTCGACGTCTTCATCGTCGGACTCATTCTGCACGGCAGCCGTGTTCTTGCGGGCTGCACCGGCAGAAGGCTGTTGTTCACGAGCCTTGATCTTCGCGTACTCCTTCTTCACCTTGGCCTTGTGAATCAGATCTTTCTTGATCTTGGTGACTGAACGAGACTGCCTGTGAGCGATTGACGGGCATCATGAAATGGCCGAAGCACGGGAGACAAACCTTTCCGCCGCCACGGGCCGTCGGGCAAGTTGTCGGGGCCGACCCTGAAGCCGCGCTTGGGTTTCTTGGACACCGATTCGGGCCCAGAGGCCTCGAGCGGCCGTTTGGGAGCCATAGTGTGTGGTTTGTGAGGGGCGTTGAGATTGCTGTCCGGCGACGCTCTCAAGACCTGAGATTGTCGTGTAAAGTTTGCGCTGCGGGCTGGCCTGGGCTTCAAGGTGGAGTCGCACCCGGGAGCGCCCCCGCCTGCGATTGGTGCGGCGTCATGCAAGCACTGTAACACGCAGGACGGCAGAGCGCTGGCGACAGCGCCATGGCGCAGGGCGTCGTGTGCATTGACATGGAATGAGCCCAGGCCAATGCCGAAAGTGCCCTCTATTCACATGTTGCGACAACTTGCGTAGCCGCTATTGGGCCTGGGCCATTTGACAGCTGCTCGGGCATCGGGCGTTTCCGTAGGGCCACTGCAGAGGCACTGCACGGATGCTGTCAGAGCGACGTTGGAGGCTGGCCTGCGGGACCAACTAACCCGACAGTGGCCACAGCGACCCCAATGCCCCAATTCCGTCCCGCCAGCCGTGAAGTAGCGGCCTCCACCGCCCGACCGGCCCCATGACGATGGCACCCCACTGCCCTTAGCCGTATATATCCTCATGCTTCCCGTGCACCACCGTTCTCGGCGCTGGCGTGATTCACCGCCATCGCCTGACGAACTGACGCCCTGGGCATTGACTGCCCAGCGCCGTGCATCCTCTCCCGAACAACTTACAGTCGAGTCGAAGCCCAGACGCACCGCAGCCAGCTCGCATGTGAATCAACGACGCACCGGCTCGTGCGACGCTCGCCTCCGTTGATCCCACTCCCGCAGCGGCGAGGCCGACCTTGAGCCCGTCGACGACACGCCATTTTGACCAGCAACTAGATGAGGAACCGCAGCTCCAGTGCTGCGGTTCTTCCGACTCGCCAAAATGCCCATCTTCCAAGCCGACCTCGACCACGAGCACCGCACTCCGCCTCAGGACTCCGACCCCGAGCCGATTGAACTCGAGCCCCGGTCGCCACGGCAGAGACGTCTCTCCGAAGAGAGCCTGTGCACTGAGCTCTGCGAGGGACCCGTCCCAGACAGCCCGACGCGTCCATCGACCCCGAGAACCGGAGGTGAAGGTGCCACGTCGAGCCGGTCCGAGTTGATCGAGCGACTCAAGCGAGGAGAGAGCCCGACTTGGATTCCAACCCGACATGTAGGTGGCCTGAATCACAAATGCAGCCGTGGCACCCTTATATGCTGACCTCTGCATGTAGCTCGAGTCGATACTCCAGCATGGAAACGCTATCGATCTCAGCAGGACTTCTCGTTCGCCAACCCATTCGTCCGGGCTCTTGCCAGCCGCCCAGATAACGCCCGAGAAGAGCAACACCGCTCAGAACCACATAGACGAAAGATTACAGGATGGCCTCAATATTGAGCGGCCACGATCAGCGTTGCACACTGGCGACTTCACCAGCGACGAGAGACAAGAGATCGAACAGAAGCCTGGCAATCACATAAGCAGAGGGGACGTCGACGATCGTATCGAGGTCCAAAGCCCCTGGATTGCAACTTCGCCTCCCCGAAATTTCACACCCTTTCGCTATGAGACAGCTACTGTGCCGCCAGACAATTCCAGGAGCTTCAGATCCGCGGCCTCACCCCTTTCGTCCTCCCTGTCGTCTAGCTTTGCCTATCAGCCTCCCACCAGCCCCTTGGTGCAGTCCGAGAGCAATGACGAGTTTGACTTCTCCGTTGCCGACCTGTCGACAAAACGTCCCGGCTCTAGACGACACACGCTTACTTCGTCCCACTCATCTCCATTCTTGACTCCGTCCCCACGGCCTTCCTGGACGTCTTTCCAACGACGGGACAGTTCGCTACCGTATCAAGCACACCAGCCTCGAAGGTCCCTGACCTCGACGCCCAATTTCTTGCAAGATGGCACTTCGCCGCAGACCACAGCCATGCTGCGTTCGAGGCGGCCGTCTTTTGGCTCCGACCTGTCTCCCATCCAGCACGCCTCCATGGTCGGGTCGTACGAAGAAAGCATCCTCCGCGGCCGCATGTCCACGACACCGTCGAAGCCGTTCGACTTCCTGGCTCAGATAGGGGTTTTGGGCAAAGGCAAATGCAAACCGAGTCTCCGCTGCCCTGCCCATGTCACGCTGCCGTTTCACGCCGTCTACTACAATTACAGCAGCACGCCACATGGACGTTCACAGTCTGACGACGGGCCGAGTCCGTATGTCGGGCAGGTTGATCTAGAGAACGGCTTGCCTAATCTGGAAGAGGAATCGCGATCCAAGAGAAAAACCCAGAGCCGCTACTCGGACAGGCAGCCGGCAGACACGGATCTGAACATGGCAGATCCTGATACCGAAAGGGATCACCGAAGGACGTCGAGACCCAAGCGCCGATCCGGCTCCCCAAAGGCCCCGCCCGGCGGGAGCTATCGGATCCCGGAGAAAGGCCAGATACAGATTATCATCAAGAACCAGAACAAGACGGCCGTCAAGCTGTTCCTGGTACCTTATGATCTGACAGGCATGGAAGCTGGGACGAAGACTTTCATTCGCCAACGCAGCTACTCGGCTGGCCCGATTATCGACCACGTCCCCACCCCTGCCGAGGCGGACAGCATGAGCCGGCCCATGCTCAGGTATCTGGTTCACCTGCACATATGCTGCCCGTCAAGGGGCAGGTTCTACTTGTACAAAAGCATCCGTGTCGTCTTTGCCAACCGCGTGCCCGACGGCAAGGAGAAGCTCCGCAACGAGACGACGTGGCCGGAGCCGCGGTTCACGCCCTACCGCCCCATTAGGGTCATGCACCCGCCGACGTCGTCGTCCGGCGCGATGCTGGCCGCCGAAAAGGCCCTCAGGAGACGCAGCCTCGGCGTGTCCGTCGGCGGGCCGTCGACCCGGGCCTTCGACGCGGTCGACGGCTTCTATTCCAGCAGCCACGCCGGCACGGGACCGTTCGCGGGCACCGCCAGCGGCAACACCCTCCCCCTGGACGCCATCCCGTTCCGGCTGCCGCCTCGCGACCACGGCGACAGCGACTCGACGCGGACGAGCCCAACTGCCGTCGGCGTCCGCTCCGCCGACTCGTCCGACCTGGCCGCCAGCCGCCCGTCGACCATGGACTCGGCCGTGCTCGACCCTTGGGGCGCGCCGCAGTACGAGAAGCTCAGCAAGGGGGATCTCGGCTACGGCGGCAACGCTTTCAACGGCAGCCTCGCCGGCGTCGGTGCCCAGGCCGGCGGCGCGGAGAGCCTGCTGTCCAAGCGGCTGCGCTCTCTTGGCGTCCAGCCCCGGTCGCCGGACGCGCATGACACGTAGCGTGCCTTGGCACCACTCCTCTTGTATCTATCATTCATTTGCTTAAACGTCGCCTCATGGGATATTGGGAAAGGGTATCTAGGAAAGGAGGCCCGTTTACTGGATAAACGTTGTGCTGGCCGTCGTCACATCACCCATAGAATAGGAGTTTCTTTTCGGTTTCCAGGGTTTGGGAGTTCTGGTGCCAAAGCACTTGCTCGAATTATAGCGTGCGCGTCCTCGTCTAATTTCGGCATGCAGCCTGCGAGGCGTGGCGTCGACGAGCAAGTTCGACCATGAGTTTCAAAAGTCGAATATGCGGCTTTAGACGTCAATGAGAAATAGTTTGTCTATATTTCCACAGATCCGTGACGCCTTTGTGTATCTGTTTGGTTGCGCGCGTGCCACGCGGCATGCTATTGTACAGCGGGTAAATTACATGCGGAGATTCTATACAAGTACGAGTGTGCAAGTGTCGTAGCGCATCTAACTTTAACATTCGCCGTCATCACGGGACATCTTCATGCTTGCGCGCCAGAGGCTCTGTCTCGCTGGGCTCCACCTCTTCCCCGGCGGCAGCCTCCATCTCGCCGAGCCTCTCCTGCAGCGCGGCGTCGAGGTGCTTCAGCTCCCTGCGGCCAAAAGCCTTGGTGGACGTGTCCTTGGACCTACCCGTGACGACGTGGAAGGGGCTGAGCGCGGCGGCGCGGCGCGGCGGCGAGTGCTTCTTGCCCCGCGCCAGGGCCAGCTGCCTCTCGAGCGTCCGCTTCATGGCCCTGAGCTCGGCGTGCGAGAGGGGCTTGAGCATGTCCTTGATGGCGCGGGTCAGGCTCCTCTTCTTGGGCAGGACCCAGGTGGCGGGGAGGTGGTCGAAGTCGGTCGAGGTGAAGGCGTAGTGCAGCCTCGGGTACTTGTGCTCGATCTCCTTGAGCTTGTGCGAGACCTGGGCAGACCAGGCGGCCAGCTTGCGCAGCTTCATCCATTCCTTCTGCAGGCTGAAGACGGCTGCCTTGGACGCCTGCAGGACCCGCGTGTTCTTCATGTCGCGTCCCTCGTGGAGGGACTTGGCGCTGGGCTTCCAGCCGCGCCACCCAGGCATGAGCATCGTCTCGCACCAGTACATCGCTCGTTCCCAGTGCCCCATCTCTGCTAGGTATTTGACGACGAGATTCCAGTTGCTCCTGGTCAGCTTGAAGCCCGCATCGATGACTTGCTCGACACAGCTCAGCAGGCCACGGCCATTGTCTGCTTCCCTGAACGCCTTGGCAACAATCCCCAAGGGCCGAGAGAGGTCGTACTGATGCGCCGGATATATCTCCCCACCCTTGGGACGCTGGCTGCGAGCCAGCACGCTGTTCCAGGTTTGCTCCCACATCTTGTGGACTTGAGCCAGCCTACCATCCTTGAGGTAGCCCAGCATCAAGGCGGAGGCGACCTCTGGTGGGAACGGCGTCTCTCCCTTGTACTCGGGGAAGATGTCGGCGTAGATGTTGACGAGCTCCTCGGCGGTAGCGAAGTCTCGAAGCTCCACCAGGAGCATAATGGCTCGGCCGATGCCCTGAGTCTGCTTCCGCAGCTGGATGAGGCTGCCCGGGGCATTGGCCACGGGCAAACCTTTCTCCTTTTGCTTCGTGTCGACACCCTCCGACGCTGGGAGCAAGCAACGCAAATGCTTGACAAACTCTTTGCCCAGCCTTCGCGTGCGCTTCGCTGACGGGCTCTGCCGGAACGCCGCCTCCACAAGCGCAACTTGGGCATTGAAGGACATGGGCTGCTCCGCCCGCCGCATGTGGGACAGGATGTTCTCCACAAGCACAAGCTCTCCCGTGCGAACAGCCCCAGCCATGACAATTGCAAAGTGCTCCGGGCCAACAGGGAACAGCTTGTCCTCGCATGCGCTCTGTAGAAGGTGGTAGGCCGCCTGTATCTGGTCGACTCTGACCAGGGCCTGAAGCAGATACTCGTGCGTCTCTTGGTTCCACTCGACGTCGAACGCCTTCATGGCCTGAAGCAGCTCATAGCACTTGTTAAGTTTGCCCTGCACGCCGTTGAAGTACATGAGCTTGTTCCATATGGCGGCGCTCGTTGTATTGCGTCCCGCCAGCTCCGTGCAGATCTTCTCCGCTTCCACGAGTCGGTCGTTCCGGCAATATGCCGTTACCAATGCCATGACCATTTCCTTTGACACAACGACGTGGTCCTTTTGAGATTTGTTAAAGAAGTCGAGCGTGGTCTCCAGGTCGCCTTTCTTGGCCGCCATGGCCATCACGTGTGCGTACGTGAAGGAATCCGGGCGGTGCATGCCCCGAATCTCCTCAAAGCACTGCAGTACGCGCGGAAAGTCTTCTGCTCTCGCGTAGCATTTGAGCAAGGTGTTCCAAATGTCAATGTCGGGCTTGACTCCATATTTCTCAGTCATGGTCCGGAGCTCCCGTTCGGCTTGAGCCACGTTTCCAGTCTCGGCGTAGACATTCATGGTGCTCCTGAATGCGCGAGGAAGATTCAACACTTGTGGGAAGCGAGCCACGTATCGAGACCAGAGGTCCTTGACGGCTTGAACATCCCCTGCTCCGGCATAGAACTTGAGGAATTTCTCGAAGCCCCATTGGTCAAGATCACCCCATGCAGTGTGCCAGTCACGATATATCTCCTCCAGGCCAGCTGCGTTGGTAGGGTAATATAGGCCGAACATGCCACGGAGGAGAGAGACCGACGGCTTAGCGTCGGACAAGGTTCGGTACTTTTTGTATACCTCCGGCAACCCCGTCAGGCTGCTTCTGGGCTCCAATCCTTCGCTCCATCTATCCAGCATGCGGAGGAGGTAATCTTCGTACAGTTGACGATCATCCCAAATTTTGAGTATGGCGGTGGCTTCTTTGGGCGGGCAGGGCTGCTGCAACGCAGCCTCTGCCAGTTGCCGTCTAAGGACTTCAAGTCCGAGCCTCGAGTCGGAGTGCAGGTTGATCGCACGCACCGGGGCCGATCCCTCTGCTTCAAGGAAGCGCTCAAAGGAGAAGTAGAGCTGTCCTAGCTGTGGTATGGTCACGGCCTGTTGTAGCTGGGCGTGGTCCGCGCCAATGTGGGGATTCCTTTTGCTTTCGGCTGCAAAATATTCCAACCAGGTGCCTAGAAGCGCAGGCCACTGCCGATTGGCGATCGAGTCCAGAAGCAGATATTCGAGACCGCCGGAGAGACTTTTTTCTGCCAAGCCCGTCTTAAAGTGGTCGACAGCAGACTGTTTATCGCCTGAGCGCAGGAGCACAAGCACTGCTGCTGCTTGCACCTCATTGTCCCAGGAGTCTTTAGGTATTTGGCGGACGAGCGAAACTGCCCTGCCAATCTCAACGATGCCTTGTGACTTGGACAGATAGATGAAAACTGCCCGACGCAAGTCTTGCCGCCGGCTATCATCCAATCTGCAGTACAAGTCCCACACGTCGTGATGCCGGCCTTCTTCCGGTCGTGATAGCAAATCTTGGAGGGTTCGCGAGTTTGCCGTCCGCTTTGATCTTGCGGTGTCGCCTGCATCTGTAGTGTCGGAGGGTATCGCTCGCGCAGAATCGACGTCAGCGTGCAGTCCTGACTTCGAGGAAGTATTTGAGTTTTTCATCAGAGCCTGATTATTCCGAAGCGGCCGTCCACTCCGTCGATTCTCTCTCGCGTCGACGGCGTCGAGTCGCAGGATGGGGTTCTGCGAATCCGGCTCGGCAGTTATGGTAGATGAGGTGAAGCTTCGCCTCCTGGTATGGCCATTTGAACTGCTTCCATCTCGGGGTCGGGGAAGCGAAGGATACAGCCGGCGCAGGAGCGCGTAGGTGCCGTTCGGATACAGGAAGTCGAGGAGGAAGGCAGAGGCAACGAGCCCCGTGTGCGCGGGTTGTGACGACGCATCGGCATCGGCATCAGACGATCGCGCAGGCAAGGGCCAGAGGCTAGAGAGCTCTATTGCCGAGGCGCCATGCTGCCAGAAGCCCGTGTGAAGGCGGGCGTAGCGCTTCGACGAGCGGCCGGGCTTGGAGAGAACGCGCTGGAGGGTGCATGTTTCCAGGCCGGCGGCCGTTCTTTCGAGCATTGGTCCTCGGGCGTAGGCCTGGGCTGCAAGCGTCCAGCTGCTAGACCGAGGCTCTCAGGGATGCGCTGGCATGCTCGCGCCGAGCGGGATATGGGGAAGGGTGTAGTTGAAGAGCCGTGGCCGTCGACGGTGCGGTCAGAGGCGGTGAGGTAAGTCGTCGGTGACAAATTCGAAAGGCGGCAGCTGCGCGGCTTGGGGATTAAGCGAGTTCCGGAAAGCGAGGCCGTTGTCGGGCGCCTGCGGGTGTGAGAAATGGAATTTCTCGGCTACTTCAAGAGTGGCCTCATGTTTCGCGATGGTGATGCTCAAAAAAGTTGCTCGCCGAATGGGAGCTTGCCGAGACCCGCAATGGCCAAGTGCCAGCGCCAGCCAGCATTCGCGCCAGCACGTGCAGTGTGGGGCGCGCCTCTGCTTACTCGCGATGGTACCCGACGCTTTCAGCAGACATGGATAGTTATAAGCGGTGCACTTGCATCATCATTGCAATCAGCAGCTGGGTCGTAAAGGATTCCATTGATAGCCAATAAACATTGCCGTCCCCGCGGCAGCCACTGTTGGGCGAAATGATGCATGCGCCTGCTCGCAAAGCCCAATGATAAGTAGGTACAAAAAGTAAAACCAAAGACATCGCCCGTGCTGCAAGTAATCAAACAATTCCCAGGCTCGCCACCTTCCTGGCCTGGGTGCGAGTCCCAACGAGTCCCAATCTCTCGTAACGTATCGTACAAGCCGTAGCTTTTGGTATCACGTTTCGTGTCGTGTCACTGCGCCAATCCAACAGCCTCCTCTTCCCTTTCGTAACGAGACCCGGGAAAAAGTCACTTTTCCTCGTCGTGGCCAGAGTCGTCATCGTCGTCATGCAGCAGCACCTCGTTTCGCAGGCCAGACAAGACATCGACGGCCCGGTGGGGGTCCTTGTCGCGGGGGCCCCGGCTGCGGCTCCGCGTCCTCTGCCGCCGGCGGAAGGGCCGCTGTTCCGAGGGCGTGCCGGTCCGCGACGGGCAGTGCTCGCGGCGGGCGCTGCTGCGGAGCTGGCTGTAGCGCAGCATCTGGCTGGTGGGCGACATGATGGAGGGCGAGGTGTTGCGGGAGAGGAGGCCGAAGGGGGAGGACGCCCGCCGGGGGGAGCGTCCGCGCAGCGTGCTGGACTCGTCGGTCCGGAGCGACTTGACGTTGCCGGACCGCGTCTTGCTGCGGCTTCGCTTGCGTCCGCGGCTGATGTCAAGGTCCGCTGCGGGGGACACGACGATGGCAGGCTCCCTGGGAGAGCTGCCCGCATCCAGGCTGGAAGCCATCTGAGGAGGGCGATGTGAGAGATGCTCTCGTGCTCAGCAGAGAGACGGTGTCCAAGATGCGGGGGTGGTGATGGAGGTGGTGGTGGTGGTGGCGGCGGAGCAGTGGTGAGCGTGCGAATACGCACGTCATACAACGGTGGAGTGGGAGCAATAGAGGTAGAGTAGAGACTCGACTTGAGCAGGAGCAAGGCCAAGACGAAGGAGATGAATGGAAGTGGGAGAAGGGGAGATAAGGAAAAATATAGTCGAGTCGAGAGATGTTGCACAATGAAGAAGGGGAACAAGGGAGACAAAGAGCCAAGAGAACGGCTGGAAGCCAAGGGAAGAAGTATCGGGCCCCAGGGTGTCATTGAGATGGCGGCCAGTTCCTGGGGCCTGAGCGCCGCGCCATAGCGAAGCCACAGAGGGTGTCACCTGAGCACGTCGCCAACCCAACGGGCCCAAACTCTGTTGTCGCTGCCTGGGGCCTTGATTCGACCAGGCGGAGTTGGGGCTCCGTGCCAGCAAGCCAGGTCGTTGGCCCGGGCGCTGCCTTGCGTCTCACACTGGGTTGACCTGACGGTACAGTTGGGCGGGCAGGGAAGGGTGGTGGTAGAGGATTGGTGGTGGTCCTTGCATCGACGTTGATCGCCGCAGAGGGAGCGTCACGGTGTCGATGCTGTGCTCCGCTGCATGGCAATCAATTTAAAGTGTCGAGCAGCATCGTCATGCATGCCGCCCTTCCATCGCGTGCCCGACCCCGTCCAACAGAGGCACGGCGTAAGACTCATCCATTGGCGTTACGGGTACGAGCACTGTACGCGTACGGCACGGTGCCAAGGAGACAAGACACCCAATCCCGACGGTTGTGCTACTGCCCCGACGACCACCAATAGTCTGGCTGCCCAGCTCCAGCCAGAGATGGACGAGCCGGGCGTCGGCAGTCGTTGCGATGCAACTACCCAAAGTAGTGCGAAGCGCCAACAATCTGCTCGTCGTCGTACGTCTGTGCGTAGCAGCGCAGCACGGCAACTGTCGCCAAGCTTCACACCTTAGCACCTAAGGCTCCTAGAGTTATACGAGGCGGCAGTGCCCGTCGCTGATCACGTCCCCGTACCACTCGCACAGAACCATCGTTGGCATCCAGCATTGATTGCGTGTCACCCCTAAGCGTCACAGTGAGGCCCTCCCGAAACCCTTCTATACGTCACTCGAACGATCTTGCGCTCTCTCCGTCGCCAATCTGATTGGGAGGTTTGATGTCTGGATTGCTCGTCAAACCTGTCTCTGCGTCCCCACTCTACATGTCTGCCACTCTCTTCATTTACCTCCCCCTCCCTCCTCTCCCTCTCTTTCGTCACCAACACACGCGACAGTAAGCTCGTTGATCCTCGGGGGCTAGTGATGCCGTTAGCACCTTGATATCCCCGCCCACGAACCGATCCCGCTAGCACGCCTCCGCATGGCTGGCCAGACGCCACGGCCATGACACCTCCTCAGCGTCCTGCCCGACAGACCCTCCAGTGGCCCCATGCGTTCGCCTGTGGTTCGTCGTCAAAAGATGGACCTGCAGCTCGCTCGTACGTATTCGTACGATATTGGCTGCGACTCTGCTCTGTGGCTGCTGAGGTGCGGAGCCGACGTCCGGGGCCATCAGTCTTGCTTAATTACCCAGGCACAGCACTGAGGACAATCAGATGGCGATTCGATGGTCTGGGGGTGCGACAAAGGATGAGTGATGGTTGCTCGCATGCTCCCGCTCAACGCGTCTTGGCGAGGAGCTCATTTATTATTATCCCGTCTCGTCTATGGATGCCATTCGACAGCGGCATCTGCCAACCGACGATGTTATTCCCCCATCTTACTTGACGAGTGCCGTTGCACCCGGCTCGTTTCATTCCTTCAAGCCACGGCCACTCAGCTAATGCCCCTTAGCTTCTCCCACTCCTGCTCCGTCATGCCGAACCACATCTCATCGTACCACTTCCTGTTGAACCAGTATACCTCGCGCCGCCGCCCCTCGAGCTGGAAGCCAAGGTCCTGGTACAGGTGCACGCTTCGCTCGTTGTACGAGAAGGTAGCGATGCTGACGGTGTGCATGCCCCCGTGCATGAAGGCCCAGTCCAGCATCCAGTTGATGGCCTCACGCCCGTAGCCCTTGTTCTGGTACCCGCTGGCTAGCGTGATGCCGATGGAGGCCGTCCGGTGGTGCTCCGTCCCCGGCTCGATCCCGGCCCAGCCGAGGCACATGGTTCCGATGATGGTCGGCTTCTTTTGCTCCTTGTCGTCCTTGTCCTTGCTCTCGCCGTCCGGCTTGCTCGCGTCCGCCTCCTCGGACGGCAAAAGGCACACGGCGACGCCCAGGAACGACTTGGCCTGCTGCTCGGCGTACCAGTCCAGCTCCTTCTTGCCGGCGGGCCGCAGCCGAGCGGGCGACGAGAGGGCCACGATCACCGGGTCCCCCTCGATCTGCGGCAGGAATGCCTTGATGTGCTCGTCGGATTCGTCGATCTTGATGTACTGGAGCCGCGCCGACTGAAAGGCGGATCGTGCCACCTCCACGATGGAGTCCATGTTGTGGTTGGGCTTGGACGGCTCAACTGCTGACGGCGACATGTTTGGAGTGCGGCGCGGTTGTTTGTTACTGTCTTCACGTACAAGGTGCCCCGGGCTTCAACCTCCCTTATATACGCGAACATCAGGCAGTCTTGGTCCCACGTCATACCCCGTGCGCGTGCGGCGTAGCATCCTATTTCGATACCGCCGTCTCATGAATCGCAATCCGCCGGCCGAATTTTCTATTTTGAGGTGCGAATTGAGTCACCGTAACCCCTTCGATTCGTCAATCCCGTGTTCTTGGGACGTCGTGCAGAGTCCAGAGCGTGGCGACTGCAATAACTTGCATCGCATCCGTGCGCCTGATCTGGGCCCGGCGGACCCGTCGCCGGAGCTAAGGCCTGTCCCGACGCTCCCCTAAGGCGGCGCCAACGGTAATTCAACTCCAGCTCAGTGGATCGATATATAGCTGGGCCGACGTATATGTTGCATCGGCCGAAGGAAACTCACTCGGCGCAGCCGCAAATGGATCTTGGTCGCATCTAACGTGGGGACAAAAAGTTTTGACAGCTCGGTTTACAACGGTTTCCGGCGATGCAAGGCTCTGAATTAGAGGCTCGACCCTCGGCCCGTCGGCGCCCCTGCAGGAGAAGACTGCAAACCTTGTTGCATGGGACGGATAGTTTTTGCCGCGTTGCATTGCATGCCGCAGCTAAGCAAAAGGTCCTCGTATGATGGGAATAAACTCGAGACCGATCCAGGCGTGCAAACCTGACTGGATATCCATAAGATGGTCAATCAACCCTGATGTCTTTCCCTGACAGGATGTAAATAAGGTCACAACCTGCGAGCGAGCCGCTGCTGCATATCTAATCTTAAGACCCTTTTTGCACGCGACGGAGATGCCGTAACTCTTCGTCGGCGGTGCAAGATCTTGGCGCCGCCGACGGCCCACGCATCTGCGGACCCTGTACGTACAAGTACGGAGTAGAGTCTGGGATATAATTTATCATGCAGGCGCTTAGCCTCTTCTCTGGAGAACGCAGCTTGACTTCTCTGGAGAAACGCAGCTTGAGTCTAGAAGATTCTCTGTCCCAAGTGCTCGGCAACATGCAAAGTGAAATTCAAGACAATTTACGGCGGCCAGGAGGCGCTCGCAAGGCTCCAATTGGAGATTACGAGTTGTCGACAGTGCACATTCATCCATGAAAACGCTTCAATTGTCCGAAATCCGTCAAACGCCTCATGGCTGGTGTTGTAAAGCTCTCCAACGAACTGACATTACCATGGCTGCTGTACGCAAGACATTTGTTGTTAGTTGTGCGTACGGCCAAGAGCCGCAAAGACGCAAGCGAGGTCCCAATTTTGGAGTTGCACGAGAAATTTGCACCTCACTAGCAGAGCACAGTTCTCTACGATCAAATGGAGACTGCTACACGTGTTCTGCATGTTGTGAGTCGGCGATCTGTCCCCTCTCAGCACACACGACCAGGTGGCCACGGAAGCAACCTAAATGCTCTACGCGCCACGATGACTAACCACTTTGGGATGCCTGGGGACCTGGCAGCTGTCACAGGCCGTCGCGCGCCGGCCATCCAGCAACGTCACGCAGAACCACCCTTCCGCCACATCTGTTCTCAACCCCAAATCACTCCGTTGCTGGCCGCTGCCTCTGCCAATGGCCATCGTGCGTGCTATGGCATTTCCCTGAGACGCTGCTCCACGGCCACACCGACCGGATCGAATCCATCTCCCCTTGCTGCTCGCTCTCCGTGCCATCCTATTGGCCACCACCCCCTTCGTCCCAAGCGACCGCGTGCAGCCCGTCAGCCTGCCGCGGGCGACGTGTCGTCGAGCCAGCATACGTCAACCGAGATATCGAATTGAAACCGGCGCGAGAGTAATGGCCAGGCGAAGCCTGCAATCTCTTCGATAGCCCTACACGTCGCCACCATGCCTCGCGATCGGCCTCCCACAACGGGCTACGAGCGCCTCACCCAAGCCGATCAGTTCAGCGACGATTCCGACGACGACCATCCCCTCGCCGAGTCCTCAGCCTCTCTCCAACCGTCCTCGGCACCTCGATATGCGTCCATCACACAGCCTCGCCACAGGTCTGGCGTGGTCAGCCCCAAGGCGAACCCCTCGAAGCCCAAGTTTCGTCGCCGCGTCGGGAGCAACGCCGGCGTCGACTTGAAAGCCATCAATGCGCGCCTCGAGCGTTGGGCCGACGAGATCGCCTCCCGCTTCAAGCGCAAGGGGAAGAGCCACCTGCACGAGGAGGAGCGCTTGGAGATTCACCATTCCGTCTTCCAGCCCCCGGAGGGCGTGCGGCCCATCTCGGCCGAGGGCCTGGCCGAGCCCCAGGCCGGTGTCATGACCAAGGCGGAGTTTGACGCGATTGTAGACAGCGTGCGGGCCGCTATTCGTCAGGAGATACACCCCAGTATGATTTCACAAGGCAGCTCGGGCAGCTACTTCGCTAGAAATCCGGACGGCAAGATCGTTGGCGTTTTCAAGCCCAAGGACGAGGAGCCATACGCCGCAGGTAATCCCAAGTGGAACAAATGGATACACAGAAACCTGTTTCCTTGCTGTTTCGGACGAGCTTGGTACGTTTACAGATTCTTGTGGTGTCATCTGACGGTTGCTTACCGCCATCATAGCCTAATCCCGAACCTGTCCTACGTCAGCGAAGCCGCCGCCTATGTTCTCGACTGCCAGCTTCGAACCCATCTTGTCCCCTACACCGACGTGGTGTGGCTCTCGTCAAAGTCCTTCCACTACCCATTCTGGGACCGTCGGGGCTTCTCTCGAAAGAAGAAGCTCTTGCCTCCGAAGCCCGGCAGCTTCCAGGTTTTCCTGAAGGGCTTCAAAGACGCCAACGTCTTCCTCAGGGAGCACCCATGGCCGGATCAGTACTGGTCGGGCTTCCGAACAAACGACACGCATAGACACAAGAAGAAGAGATGGACGGAGAACTGTCGGCCGTCTACATCTGGGTCGCCGGACGACGCAGATTCTAGCGATGACGAACATCAGTCTTCGCCAGATGAATATTCTGGGCCGCCCCGATTCTCGTGGACGGAGCCTTTGAAGCAATCCTTTAGGGAGGAGCTCGAGAAGCTCGTCATCTTGGACTACATCATGCGGAATACGGACAGAGGACTTGACAACTGGATGGTCAAGGTGGATTGGGAGTCGGGCACGGTCTCGCTGGCGTCGGAGCCCGTTCATCTGAACATGGAGCTGCCGTCAGAGGAGAACGGCCCTCGGCCTGTCGATCTGTCTCAAGCGCCGCCCTCCGCCACGCGGGCCTCATACCCGTACAAGGCCCAGAAGCCAATGGACGCCTCGAGTAGCCGTTCGACCGGGAACCAGCCCGAGATATCCATTGGTGCCATCGACAACTCATTGTCGTGGCCGTGGAAACACCCTGATGCTTGGCGAAGGCACGTTCTCCCCCGTCCTAACCCGTGACAGCCGCGTCTGCTAACACGTCGCAGTTTTCCGTTTGGCTGGCTGTTCCTCCCCGTCGACCTCATCGGCCGGCCATTTTCGCAGAAGACACGCGACCACTTCCTCCCGCTGCTCACCTCCACTGCATGGTGGAGCCAGACGCAGTTGGCGCTCAAGAGGGTGTTTCAAGTAGACGACGACTTCCAGGAGCGCATGTTCAGCAAGCAGATCGCCGTCATGAAGGGCCAGGCGTGGAACGTCGTGGAGGCTCTCAAGACGCCTGACCACGGGCCGCTGGAACTCACTCGCCGCGCAAGGGTATGTGTCTGGGATGACCTCGTCGAGGTGCCCGTGGCGGTGCCCATGCGAGTGACGTCGTCGGAGCTGCGTCGCAACGCGGCCATGCGCCAGTCCATGGAGGAGACCGACATTGCCAGCTCGGCTCCAACGAACCAAGTGCCTGTGGAGGATCTGCTTGGCTTCGCAACCGCGCCGGTCGACATGCCACGCTCAGAGCGATTCGAGATCTCCAGCCCACAAGCCGAAGGCGCGCAGTCACCCACGAATGAAGGCCCCCAACACGGCCAGGATGCTGCCAACTCGAATGCCCATCAGCAAGACGCCCCCGCGATGGAACGGCGCGCTAAGCATACCAGGAGCGCGGGGAGCTATCAGGGTCCATCAAGGGCGCTCAACGTGTATGAGCCGCCGCGCCACGGGCCTCGCCAGCAGCGGAGGTACTCGTTCGCCACGTCCGCCGCCCGCCGCAGCAGCAGGAACAGCATCGCGCAGCAGCTGTACCCGCACGACGCCTACGACAGCGACGACCTCGACGGCGACCTCGGCTACGCCGCAGCCGAGGGGCAGGAGGGCAACCAGCGCAAGGTCATCGTGGAGCGCCTCGAGGCCGTCAAGAGCCGCAACCCCGTCTTTACCTGGTGCTAGAGAGGGACGCGGGCTACCAAGTCAAGACGTGCCTCCGCCATTCGACAGTGGCCTTCAACGGCGCTCGTAGCACGGCTTCCGCGGCTGGACCTGTTTCTGGCCCGCCGCCAAGCTCATCCTCTTCTCGCGCCACGTTGTCAAGATGGACTCCCATCTCCACACGCGCGATGGAGCGGCCCTCGCCCGCACAGCGGGTCAGAGCCCGTGTCAATCGCGGCGCGTGTCTCGAACCACCGGGCTGAGCGGGAGGCGTCGCGAATGTGAACTACGAACGTCCTGTACAGTATTTATGCTTCGTCCTCTCTGGGATTAACGGTCGCCGAAAGGATATGGTTTGTTTGATAAGGATACGCACGGCTCCGTTGCAGCTAGAGGTAGCAGGTGGGCTGGGAGAGCACAGAGGGCAAGCTCACGAGGTAGAAAGATGCGGTTGCACAAGAGCATGATAAGCAGGAAACAGTAGAGAACATGTTGGATTTTCAGTCGTTATAGAGATCGTCAATCCCGTGAGACAGATTGCGCAGGTTTAAAGCCAAGAAATTCCCACTCAGGGTACTTGTTCCCTGTCAATCGCGGCGCAGGGGGATTGATGCTCCCGTGCCGCGCGCATTCCTGCTGCCGCCGAGTACGTGCAAAGTAACAAGGTACCTTAACAGCGAAAGAATGGCATTGACGTGTCGCCGCTCAGCGTAGGAACCCGACGAGGTGGTCCACCGCGCGGGGGGTATCCCGAGAGTTTGGGTCGGTAAAAAGGGGGCTGGCAAGGTTGCCCCTGCAAGCAACGGTAGCGGCAGCAACCTTTGGTCGTAGCAGAAAAGGATCCAGGTCGCCGACACGGCGAAACAGGGTCTCACTCGGTGCCGAGTCCGCCACGACGTTGATCGATCTCGGGCACGTCAACGTGCATGTTGCCGGCCCAGCACCTGCGCCAACAGGAGACGAAGCAGAAGCATTTGACTTCTCCTCATCGCAGCATACCGGAAACTCTCGAGGCCTCTGAGATTTGCAAGACTCTTGGTCCGCGCGTGACGGTCCCGCGCGGATCTGGCGCCCTGCTTGCCAAGCAGCCTATAATCCAACCACCATGTATCGCGGTCGATCCGTCACGTCAGCACCGGCGCCCGTTGCCTGCAGGCTACATGTAGTCCGTAAGCTAGGCATGCATGGAAGTGGTACTGTAAAAGTCAGCGGCTGTTCCGGTTGCCATCGGCCGTGCGTTGTGGTCGCGATACGGACCGTTTTTGGTGTGTTCTTCGCGTCGATGCCTCGTCCTCCATATTGCGCCCTCCATATTGCCCGCCTAGATGTACCTCGCCAGGTGCTTCTGCATTCATCGATAGCGTTTCCTTGCCATCCTTGGCATCTCAAGTCTGCCCACAGCAATGACAGACTGCCAGGAGCTGTTTGCGCGCCTTGTTGTCCCCACTAAGCTGCGCTTACGAGTACGAGTAGCCGGTACTCCGTACTCGCCGTCATGATGTTGCAGCGTTCGGCCCAAACTGGATGGTCTCGAAGCAAGTCGGTTGTGTGGACAGCCCTGCATGCCCTGCCAGCCGCCAGGTTCTCTCCCCAGACGCAACATCCAGGCCTGCAGAAATCTGTCTGATTCCCTCAACTTCCTTTTTCCAACAGCTCCAGGCTTGACTTCCAAATCCCGTCGGGGGCTCACTCCGAACCTCCCTCCTGTCCGTTTCAATGCCTGCCGTGACCCGCAGAAAGCCAATCGACTTTCTGAGAACCACCAGAAGTAGTGGACTTCCCGGTCCAGCAGGGGTCTCGCATCCAAATCCTGAGCCACCAAGCTCGTGATTGATGAGCTGGAATCAGGCCGCCGGGGCCGACCAGGGCAGCTCGCAACAAGCGCATCCCTCGCTAACGCTGCAAAACTCGCAAGCGTGCACTTTCATGCGTCAAAGCAGCTCAGGACAGTTCTTTGTCGAGGGCCAAAGCCTGCCGTGTCATTTTGGGTTCCAGAAAATTCCAAGCATGGGCACACCGGGGGGGGAGCGAAGCGGTGAAGAGACCAGTCTGGTTTTCCGAATGGGTTTCGCCTTTGACTTCTTGTGCGCGAACCCGAACCCCGTTTCCTTTATGTCCACCGTATCACTGGAACGGCCTCGCAGCTCGACAGTCTGTTTTTTCAGCCCCGAAGCGGTGAAATAGGCTTTACCCGCAGGCCCCTTTGAAATGCTGGATCCGATCCCCCGTACCCTCGTCGGGGCCGTTTTGGATGGGACCCTTGGAGGCTATACTGGCTCAGCCACTGGTTGAGTGGGAGGTCTAATACCAGTCGGTATGCACCAGAAAGACTCCAGTGAGGGAGGGACTCGCCGTGTCCCTTCGATCCGGACGTTCGAGATCCACGTCCCGGGAATCGAAGCAGTCCGCACACAGATATTCGTAATCCGCTTCTCCAATCCAGCGTATCACACCACAGGCCGAGGTGGATTCCAGCATCAGTGGTGAGTCCGCAAGGCGCCTTCTTCCTCCGTAGGGTTCCAACTGTGGGAACGTGAATCATGGGACAATGCACGCCCGACCCTGACATGGCAGCCCCCTGCAGTATTGGCGCCGTTCCAAAATCACGCCTATTTTCTAACTCGTGAGACGGTGCTGTCATGCATATCCTTGGGTTTTGTGTGCGTAAAAGCCGGTTCAGAAGCCGAGTAGTGTGACCGAAACGCCCAGATCCCCTAGCATCAACAGATCTGGATGCCTGGCTCGCTGTGGTGCGGCATCGCTTCGCCTTACGGCTGAATGCTCGCCACATGTCTGATAGACGCCAGCGGTTGGACCGGCCAATACGATGTGCGGCAGAACCGTCCACCGGCGCTGTCTACTTCCAATCTCCAGGGTTAGACTAGGCGCATCCGAGCCGAGCCGGTGCGCGCAAATGGTCGCCCAGCTGCCTGAGACAGTTCCGGTTCGGCAAGGCTCGTTCTGTCGTTGGGGTCGGTAGGGTTCGCCAATGATGTATGTGTTCATAATAGGCATGGGTGCAGTGAGCCACAGGCTTTGGGCAGCCGTGTCGGTCCTCCGGACCTGAAATTGGCACCAGCAACCAAGTCTGAGACGGCGGCTACACCCAAGCAGATGTTTGCTCCTTCACCATCTTCGGCAAATCAAGCCTTCGCCACATCTGGCTTGCGTCATTGCCCGACGAATCAGTGCGATTCGTCTTTCCAGCTTCTGCAGAAGCCCCTTGTCCAGGTGGACGGCTGATTAGGGTGGTACAAGCCGACAGCGTCTTGCGAATAGCCCCTAAGTGGTAACAGCCCAGCATCAGTCCGTGGTAAACAGCATCGCGAGCTGTCCCACGAAGTCCGCTTTGCCGCCTGCAGGTCAGGCCAAGAGACGCGTCGACTCGAGATCGTGCAGTCATTTAACCACGAGATTATCTCTTCAAAGTCAGACAAAGTGCTTTCTGATAAGGCAGATTCGACCGACTTCTGGAGCAAGAGGGGCTCGTGTATGGGTGGACTGGGGCCATGCTTTGGGTGCCACATGACTCTCCGGTTGGATCAGGTCTGAAGGTCGTCTCGATAGGGTCATAGTCAAGGCTGCTTGGCACATTCTCGCTCGAACATAAACCAAACGCTTTTGTAGTTGTCCTTTGAACCGGAGACATCTTTGAGGTCTCGTTTTCGTGGCCATCATGGATCCAGGGTCAGAACATCCCTCGGCAGCGCGCAGACCTCCCGGCTAACAACCCCTGAAGAGACGCAACAGCCCCTCTCGATGAATCCTTCACAGAAATTGTCGACTTTTTCGGTCGGACATATCAGAAGTATGCCTTGACGAATGCCATCTATTTCGAACCGATTGACGAGGTGAGCGCAAGTTTGATTAACATTGGTTGGTTGCGCACCTCGGCTGTACTGATCCAGGGCAGGACGAGATTGAGCGTCTGGAATTGATGCATTCCGTGCTCTCCAAAATATTCGACGACCGATTGATATTCCCGCCCGTGGGATCGCCACGCAGAATACTGGATTGCGGGTGCGGAGCTGGCGACTGGGCAGTCGATGCCGCGGGACAATTTCCAGCCTGTGAGGTGCGTTTGTGTGTTGATTCAGGCCCGAATCCTAATGCCTCTGTGTTCGCTATTGGCAACCATCGAGTCTGGACGATGACCTGCAACGTCGAAGCAAGCTCGCCGAGATGATTGCAAGCCGTCTCTCGAGTCAAGGGCAACAGTGCCGCGTCTCAGAGGCAGCTGGACGCTCGTCGTGTCTGAACACTTGGTCGAGAAGCCAAGACTCTCGACAACCGATGTCCTTCCGCATCGTGTAATCCAGCATACTCTGTCACATCTTCATCCGGCTGATAATTTGTGCAGGTGTTGGGTATAGATGCCAGTCCGCACATGGTCCCAGAAGATCTGCCGAACAATCTCGAAATACAAATTGATGATCTGAATAGAAGGTTAGCAAGTGCCATCTACAAGCATTAGTTCATATACTGACGAAGGTATTCCTGACAGCTTCACATTTTCCTCGAATCACTTCGACGTCGTACACAGCCAGATGGTGGCTGGCGGAATACATGCGAACCGATGGCGAAGCTACACGCGAGACATTTTCCGCGTCCTCAAGCCAGGCGGCTGGTGCCAGATGGTCGAGATATATTTCAATGCCCAGTCGGACAATGGAACATTGCAAAGAGGCAGGCCTTGATTGAAACCGCCCTTGGGGAATGTTGCTGATGGCGTCCGCTCGAAGTAGATCATGCGCTATCCAGGTGGTCGAGCCAATACCTCGACGCCATGGAGCCTCATAAGAACCCCAGAGCAGCGTTGCAGCTTCCGAATTGGATGAGCAGCGCTGGGTTCACGGAAGTCGAGTCCAGAGTACTGACCCTGCCAATGTGCGGCTGGTCCAAGGGTATCGTGTCCCGTTGCCCGACGGCGGAGTAAGTTGGCCTAACTTGAGCCAACGCACAGAATCTCGGGACCACGACATTGGGTCGGCCAATAGGGAGAACGTGGCCCAGCTGTTGCAGTCACTGGCGCTGTATCCATTGACGCAGTTGAAAGGGTAAGACATGGCGGCGCAGATATGTACGCTCCTGTGCGGTCAGCTGAGTGGTGGTTCCAGCATGCCAATCGAGGAATTCCAGCGTCTGATTGACGAGGCGAGGAGCGAGGCGGCCAACCCGTCTTTCAAGGTGCGGCGGCGAAGCCCAACAGTCTTGCTGTTGGCACTAGGCTGACGCTCCCGCTTGATTACAGGCATACTTTCCGCTGTGAGTAACGCAACCACCAGAGGATAGTGTTCAGTAGGCCGAAGTACTCACCATTGCCGGTGCAGCTACGTTTGCATTGGCCGCAAGCCCCGTTTCCGATAGGCAAGCGGCACGCTCAGCGCCGCCGACGTCTTGACCCGCATAGTGTGATGAATGGGCGACGGGTCGTCGGACCTGACTCGACAGGCGTGCTCCCAAGGCCGTCTCGGAGGCCCAATCTCCTGCCGATAGACGACGCCAAATTCGGCTGATGGTTGTGGCTAGGGGCGGATGTCGTCGAAAGAGGGTCCGGGGATATGGCGCGTGGAATTATGCAGACGGCTGTCGGCAGAAGGAAGGAACGTCCACGAGCATGGGACGATAACGTGTTGGGCAAGGGCGAGATAGGAGCAGCCTGGATAGCGCTTGCCCGACCGCGGCCAGCAAAATGCAGACTCAACGACGGGAGCAATGAATAATAACGTTAGAGCCCAGTCCACCAAGGACGCAAAAGGGGCTGCGACGCAAAACTCGTGAGCCCCTTATTTCTGCCGCTCCAACGGGTGGGCGATTGGGTACCGACAGGCTGGGACCCCGTGATTCAAAAGGGACGCCTAAACCCGAGTCACGAAAGTAGTTCGCCTGCTAATAAAGGCGGTCGCGATTTTATCCAACTACTTCGACTACAATGCAAGCATCTGCCGTTTCCAACTGGCCACACTTGAAAGCCAGCTCGGTTCGCAGTCAACCCTCCTCCTGGCGAAGAACTGCGACCGCTCGATAGGTAGAAAACGTTGGCAGAACCAGGCGAGCACCCACATTAGCACGAGAAGACGTGCTACACTCCAGCATCGAAGTTTTCGTCTTGCAGCTGCTTTGAGGACACGCAATGGATAAAGGTATCTAGCTCTGAGAAGGCATGGCTGACGAGGCAGGGCGAAGTAATCGCTTTCAGCTTCTGGCCCATCGACGACGGGCTCTTGTAGGGTCGTAGACAAGCCATCAGGAGCACCCTGGCCTGCAATTCCAGCTCCAGAGTCTAGACCGTGCCATTTGAAGGCTGATGAGAGCAAAGCCGTGAGGCGATCGTCCCGTCCACAGCCGCTGGAGATCCACACGGCCGGCCCTGTTGCACTCGTACAGAGGCCCACCTGCTGAGAAAGGCAAGCCCGGACGCCTGTGCGACAGGCCTACCCTGCACTTCCGTCTCCATTGTCACGATGCATCAAATGGATCAGGGTTGTGTGCTAAAATCGAGTGCAATTGAATAGTGAATACTATGCTAAAGAAGAAGAAATAAGCGAGGCTGCGTTATGCGGAACGTAGCCTGAAACCCCTATAGTGCACGAACTTCGGATCGTTAGACGCAACGCAGTGGGCAGACCTTCACACGAAGTTCTCCTTTCAGAGCAACGGAGAGACCAGATCACATACATCAGTGAAAATGTAGCCGTTCGTCCCGATATCAGCAATGTCATCGCCATCGACCTGGAGACACATGGCCGACACGCTTTGCTTTCTTGGCGAGAGGCTTCATCTTGGAGAAGGCTGAAAGCATCCACCATCCGCGAGGTCTCTTTCCTCGAAGCCGCAAATACGAAGCATGTCCTTGACCACGTGGGAAGGAGAGATGCAAATGTCTGGGTATCTCGATGCTGATCCACGCTGCCATCGTACTTCTTAGATCTTGGACAACTGCCTCACACCCGCCATACGCATTCACGAAACTGAGAAACTGCATTCTTTGTTCATCATCGTGTCACCGTGCATAGACTGTAAAAAACATTTCTCCTACTAACGTGGCTATTTGCAATCCCATCAGCAGTGTCCCCTTATATACTACTACTCGGCAGAATACACTTCCAATTTCATTAGCAGAAGAGAAAAGATGCTACCTTCTTGGTGTGACTCCGCTGGGGATGGTCTTGGACTGATTACCCCACCTGTGATGCCTCTGTCAGAACTTGGTCCTCTCAGGCCAGACGATTAATAGTCGGTTGCAGCGCCTAGGGAAGAAGCGAATTCAAGCCATCGGCGCTCCTATGCTCTGCTTTGTTCGTGATCATTCACCGCTTTGATCCTTTCGCCAGCCTCTTTGGACGGCCTATCCTAGCTTGCCTGGACTTCGAAGCCGCTTGAGGCTTCACGCTTCTCACTGGCGTTGGCTTCTTCAAGAGATTGCCGCCCTTCTTCGAGAGATTGCCGCCCCGACAGCTCGAACTACTTGCTTGGCGTAGGTTCTAGGGCTGTCGTAAGGAGGGCTTGTAGAGAGGCTTTGATTCACCTTTTCTGGAAGCATTTCATCCTCGGGTGGCTTCCCGGCGAGCCTTCGGCTTGCCCGCTCCTTTGTGTATGTCTTGCGCTGCCTCTGGCGGCGTTTGGGTGCGGGTTGCGGAGAGGTGTCCGCGTGCGTTGGTGCATCCTTGGTGATTCGACCACCACGAGTTTTGCGACAGGTGTCTTTCGCTGTTTGAGGTGCTGTTGCTGGCGAGTGCGGCCCTGCTTCGCACCGCCCAGTAAGTCTCTCGCCGTAGCCATACAAACGAGCCAAATTGTTCTGTCTCTCAAGAGGGACGCCGAGTTTATCCCACGCGCGGAATTTATCGTCCATTTCCTCCTGGGTTTCAATGGAGAGGGGGAATGTGCCTGGTGGTGGCTGCTGGCGACGTGCCTCTTCCAGCCTTTCTATGGCCCTTACCAAGACTTCGCGCTCTCTTTGTTCCTCGTCCTCCAGCTTTTGCAATTCTACTGCACGGGCTGAAGCGTCGCCTGTGGGGTCCGACAGGGCCTCTCGTCGTCGCCGGCGAGAGACGCGACCATGGATACCTTTGTGCCAGATATCCATTGCGTCCTCATCCTCCTTTGTATGGGAAAACTTGGGGTTAGAACGTAGTTCGCTAGGTAGAAGCTCTCCGTTGAAGCGGATAAGGGTAGCATCAAGCTCCTGACGCCACGTATCCAATGCGGCCTTCTCCGCTGCAGTATCCGCCTCAGAAAAAGGACCAAACCCCTTGGGTGCAGGGTTCTTCCGTCGCCATTCGTGCACGCCAACCCTAGCTTCGTATGCTGCAACGATCTGCTCCCGCGTCCAGCCCTTCCCGGGGAGGTCGATGTGTTCTTGAAAGTGGCGCTGCTCAAGAAAAAAACGATCAGGATCCGCATAGCGAAAGCTTTCCATTGTGTCCCGCTTCTCGCGGGCTTGCCTGTCGCCTAACTCATCTTCATGCTGTGTCCTAGCCCCATCTATCAGGGCCTCCTTGAGGAAAATTCTTTCGAAGTGATATCGCTCCTCGTCCCAGTCGAAACGCCTCCGGTTGTACTCCAGTCGTTCCCATGGATCGTCGGGGAGAGGCGTCCGCTCGCGAGGCTCGGGAGTTGGGGAGTAAGTGTCGTACCCGCTGAGGTCGGTATCCCCGTCGTCGTCGTTTGCCGGTGCTGGAGAAGCGGCAATCTCGATGCCCAGTTCCTTGGAAAGTCGAGCCCACAAGCGCTTCCAGCCTTCATCCCACATCCATCCACCTCGCGGCTCGAACGGCCGCCGTTCGACCTTGTGTTCCATTATCCTCAGGGCTCTCTGGCGTTCCTTATAGACTTCATCGTAGTGGAGAAAGATATTCCTCTCCTGGAGCATCATCTTTCGTAATTCGTACCAGTCATTGCCAAAATGCTTCCGGCCCCAAGCCGCGTATGTCTCGGGATCGTATGGCTCTGGCTCTGGGGTCCATGGCATTCTTTTTCCGGGATCGTACGTTTCGGGATCGTAAGTCTGTGGTACAAGCATCTCCTCGCCCACTACCAATGCGCATGTTTGTTGTGCTGGCGTCTCCAATCCTTGACTTTGGGGATCATTGGTCTCGCCAGTATCGAGGTTAGTATTTCCCCTCTTGCTGCGGAGGTGGTTGTCGGAGCGCGGAGGTGTACTGTGTGCAGCGGCCTCGGTTGATGGGCGAAGTGTTGTCGAGATACCGCCTCGGCGCTGTCCGCGCCTGCGCGGAGCCATCAATATGAATGTGAATGGAAAATTGGGTGCAGAAAGCTGTTGTTGTGGCGGTATGTTGAGGACGACTTGAGAGGTTTGAAAGTCGGCGAGCGCGTGGGAAGAACATCAACGAGGTTGCATTCGACGGGGATGCTGGGAACCCATTTTCGTGCCACTGTAAGGTGCCCGTGGCGCGTCGGCGTGAAAGGCGCCCAACATTCGGGGGGGACCCGTGCGGCTGAGGTATCCCTACACGCCGGCAGCCGCCACTAATACAACGGCCACCAATACTTGAGCTCCTCCGAGGTAACACAGAGCGCTCAGGCCACGAAGGTCAGCAAGCCAGCCGCGGACATTCAATAGCAAACTATTTTAATACCAAGGCTGCAAGCCTGCGCGGCAATGCGAATTGGCAAGCTGGAAGCGGGTTGGCCATTGCTTCAGAGGCTGGCTTCAGTCGCAAGTGAACTTCGTACATACCAGTGAATAAACGTTACACAAGGTGCCCATGTGCCTCTTAGATCCCGCGTCGGCCCGCAGGGCGCTAAAGCTCGGCCCGCCTGGCGCTAAGCCCCAACCCGACTCCATGTCTGCTTCTCAGGTCGTGTCCCCGGGGGGTACGGAGTATCCGTTAGATAAACCGTTTGCCGTCCGCCTCATCTATCCTCGTTTCTTTGTAAACATGTCATTATTACATTATCGTCGTCATCATCATCATTCAATCATCAATCATCACGATGGACCCTCGAGGCACGGTCTTCTATCTTGAACCCCGGAACAAAGTCGCGAGGGAGATCGTTGACGATCCTGCCAACCGTGACCGAAGATGGGAAACTCCTAAAGGCCCATCAAACTCACTGCATCGTCATGATTCATGCTTGCGAGTTGGGCTCGACCAGCAGCTCAAAAACCCACCGTATCTCGTGCAATTCGGCCGGCGCAATCACAACGATGTGATCCTCAATGACCGCTTCTCGAGAAACGACCAGTGCTACTTCGAGTTTAATAAAATTACCGGAGAGCTGCTCCTATACGACATATCGAAGAAGCATGATACGGACCTCTCCGAAATTATCATCACGACCGCCGGAAACGGCACCACAAAGGAGGTGATGGGGGCTCCACTGATATGGAAGACGCCTCGGCAGTGTGTCGTAGTGCTCAGCCCTGACCCGTATTTCAAACCCCATAGTTCTGCCGCTGAACGGGGGTGGTTCTTCGTAATGGGTACTGCTGCGTTTCGCCTGATACCAGGAAGAACGCTGGACCAAGATGAGGTGGCACTCGCTGAGCATATCCGTGCATTCGCAAACCAACCCGACCTTGGGCAGACAAGGGAAGGAACCCTGGAGCAAATATTCAACCGAGGCTTGCAAAATCTCCAATCTGAAGGATTAGCAACCACCTGGCAGCGCGCATCAACGATATTAACCTTCAACCCCCACAATACTCGGCTCAGCACCCTACTCGAACCTGACGAGGACGATGAGATCCGGTATACAAAGCTGAGACCTCTTGGAGAAGGTGGACAGGGTGAAGTGCACAAGGTTGTCGACATGTATACCGGTGCGCACTACGCTTGCAAAATCGTCGCTGTGAAGGCAGAGGTACCTCACCTGAACATACATTCGGAAAAGAGCTTCAGGGAAAGAGTTGAAAGGGAGGTGAACATGGTTCAGTCATTAAAACATGTGAGCTACCGGCCCTGGAACTGCTAGCTTCATGCTAGCTAACTGTATCAGGAATTTATCGTGCCGTACACACGCTCTCAGGGATTCAAGATCGGACGGAATATCGAGATCTTCATGCCCATTTATGAAGGCAACCTCAGCTATTTGCTGCAGCAGCTCCGACCAGAACCGCCAGATACAGTGCTCGTCAAGATATACACGATGCTTTTCCAGATGTTAGGTGCATTACACTTTGTACACACCCAAAATCCGCCAATCATTCATCGGGATATAAAACCTCCAAATATTCTCTACTCGGGCGACAAGTTCTTTTTGACCGATTTCGGGATCGCCAAGGTCATCGATACATCCAATACCATCATCGGAACAAAATGGTACATAGCGCCTGAAGTTTGGCAGAACAGGAAGCAGACGCCAAAAATCGACATTTGGGGGCTTGGCGTGACACTTGTTGAGTGTTTGGCGGGCCTCCAAGTTCAAGGGAAGGGGGAAGAGTATTGGAACTGGGAACAGTGGTGTGAGGAACTCCCGGAGCGCCTGAAGCACCATGCACCTCACTTCGCGTCTATGCTTACCGTCGACGATACTCGGCGTCCAACGGCTTGCGAGCTGCTCAGCTTGCACACGCTAACGAATGCCCCCTTGAGATTGGGCGCATCTTCACATGGGAACCAGGTAAACCAAACAACAGCTATCTATTCCCCGGCACCTACTCCCATGGATTGGACAACAACGGTAGCCACCGCGGTCTTCAAAGGAAATCCTGAGCCCACGCAACACAACGGGAGCATGCAGCCCTCGCTGCCAAATCCTGTGGAAATTCCACCGCCAAACCTGCCTCCCAGTCAATCCGCGCAGCCAGGAGCTAGACACGAAGGCTCTGTTAAATCTGCAGGATTTCGAAACAAAAGACGGAATAACGTTAAAGATCACAAGCGTGATGGATCGTCGCAGAATGGTCAAGCATCGTCTCAGTCCGCAGGGGTACGACGATCATCAAGAATAAAGACACAATATTCTTCATGCAGCTGAATTATGCAGCTCGTGACAGCAGCGATAACGTGAATGGTAAGTCTAAGGAAGTTACCACCACCATCCTCGCTAATGTCCTTTCCGGCTCTGTTGCAGCAGAACATGACTATCGACGGGATATATATCCATGGGCCATGTCCAATATTGAAGTCAGAAAATTTCAACGGAACAATTGAAGGCAATTAGGGAAGCAACCATATCTCCGCGCTCGTCAGCGAGGTCTGCCACCCTACCGGGTAATGAAAACACTCATACTGACCTGCCACAGTTCAGCCGAAGAGGAATGATGCCGGACCTGGTAGACAACGTCGATCAGTACAGCTTCGGGGCCCTCGAGGAAGGTCGACAAAGAGGCGGCGACCTTCGTGCAGCTCCGGCGAGCAGCTAAAGTCTGACGACGAAGGGAGGTATGCCCTTACGCGACGCAAGCCGACCCAGGCGATGATGATTTTACAACCCTACCCTGTTGCAATCGATCGGTGATACGGCGGTGCGAGAGGCGGGCATGAACATGACGTTGACGTTGACGTGGGCGCAATTGTACATTTTGGAGCGTTACTACTACGCTACATTAGAGCTCGGATTACTGCGAGTAAAGTACAATCCATGTTCTCCAAGTCTTTCCACACACTTCCGGCCATTTATATTGCGTTGCTATTATGGTCCTCAATTGCCCACGTTGGATCAATCTCAATATCCTCGGCACCGACACATCCCCCCATAGGATTAGAGGCAAGCTCCTTTTCGAGAGCCTCAAAGATCTTTCCTAGAAATCTCTTCTCGCCAGGGATATCGATGCCCATTGCAAGCCCGGTGTAGATCATTTCTTCAAAGCAGGCTCTGGCGGGCTTTGCGACCTGGTCGCAACCATGGCGATATAATTCTCCCAGCCGCTGTCTCCAGAATAGCCACCTCGCCAAGCTGAAGCCTTTGTTCTTACTGCTGACCCCAGTTGTAAGAGACCCCGGAGAAGTCGATTCCCCGTCATCCGAGGTAGGGTCATAGTTCTCCAAAGACAATTTCGCGAGCTTGAACTTGCCATACTTTAGCCACTCGAGGCATGCGGGAAGTAGTTCGGCAATAGTAGGTGAGGATCTTTTTAAGTCATGATTTTCGGTGCTGGAGGCTGTTTGTGGCCTGTCCGTTTCCAATGCCTCTTTTAGCAGCCAAAGTGCACTTTGGGCTAACTCGGGGACGCAAATCCCAGCAGCGCAGAGTTTACCGGATAGAGTGGCTAGGCTCTGCCGCTCGTGGCTAGTAAATGTCGCGGACTCCCTTGTCCAAGATGCGTAAAGCTCCTCTCCGAGGTAGGGTAGATCAATCCACAGTCGCTGGCCGTTGGGCATGACAGCCACGTCCTTGAGGGTGGTGTCCTTGTTCCTTCTAACAAGCTGTCCAAGCTCTCGAAGCTCCAGGATAAGGGTCACAAGCCTATCATGCTCAGCATCAACGGATGGGATTATTCTGGCGGCGTGGGTTAGCTCGTCCCATGCATCATGAAGATTCCCTTCGATACGTGCGAGGTCGAAAGTGAAGACAAAGTAGTTCTGCCCAATACGGAACAGATCGTCGCGAAGGCCTTGGTAGATTTCTGCAGCATTTGATTCGTCATGCTTGAAGTGTCTACGCTTCTCATCGCGAGTTCGGAGTGGTACGGTGCAAGAGCCGCTGGGACACTCAGCCATGTCTACAAGAAGAGTGGGCTCACGGAGGAGTGAGAGTATTGAAGATAGATGGCGGACGAGTTCGGTACGTTGACGGAACTTCGAGGCATAAGCTGCAACGAATTATTCTTAAAAAGAGGGACAATTGGCTCAGCACGAGGCCGCCTGGAAACCGAAAGGCATAGCACTCTAGTTCTACTTCGCATTCAATCCTTCTATCGCATCAAGAAGGCACGACTGACAAGGCAACAGCGCTGACGTGTCGTCTTAGCTGACATAGCGATTAACACTGCCTGTTAGAGCTGTAACCTTGTTGCATATGCTGTTGGTCGTACTCTGTTATGTTCAAAAGGACCCTGCTACTAACGAACGGCTCATACTCAATCACATGTTCCGTTGTCGGATCGCCGATGTGAGTATGCATCGGCGTCCTTGTTGGCCATGTTGCAGTAGAGCTTGACCACACGAGATCTTGAATAAACAGCTAGGCCAGTTCACTCCTTTCTCCAACTTCTTGGACAATTCAACTGCATCTGCTTATTTACTCATTCTCATATCCTTATCCCGGCTTGCACTGGAACTTGCAAAGAAAATGGATGTCATTGTACTACTCATGTTCGAGTTTGCACTTGCCCGAAGTACAAGACTGGTCATTCTTGGGAAGGTAAGTGAAGGATATTGGTTTGCAGTTAAGTTATGCTGTATTATGCTGTACTTCCATCATCTTTCATTCAGAAGGGGGAAGGGGGACTACGGCTCGGGTGGCATTTTTCTCTCGGACCTCGCTATTCTTAGAACGAAGAAATCACCGATTTATTTAAGAATTACTACCTCTTCCCTTTTTTCCCCTACTATATTCGTGAATTATTCGGGTCAAAACCAGCGTTCGAAAAGCGGGATGGAAAATCGAATCCGGCTTAGCGTTGGGGATAACGGAATGTCGCGCCTACTACCCGTACTGTAGGCAGTGTGCATGCTACCTAAGAAAACGACAACAGCAGACGCCGCGTCCATCGCCTCGCCCTCAAGCAACCTGTCCCCTCATAGCACTCGCGCGATTCGACCCAATGGCTCCAAAACCCTCGACGAGCCTCCTCACGGCCCTGCGCTGGCCGCAGCCTGCCGCACGAACGGCTCCCCGACAGGTCCTGCGAGCTTCCCGATTCTACTCCGCGGCGTCTGACGATGTGCCTCCTCCCTTCCTCCAGAAGCTCAAGGGCGAGCTCAAAGCTGCCATGCGGGCCAAGGATGCGCCGCGATTGTCCGTCCTGCGGGCCATCATGTCCGCCAACCTCAACGCCTCCAAGACGTCGACCCCGATCAAGACGGACGTGCAGCTCGTCTCCCTGATACGGAAGCTCCAAAAGAGCTCTCAGGACGCCGCTGCAGAAGCCAAGGCTGCTGGCAGGGACGACCTGGCCGACAAGGAAACCGAGCAAATCCGCATACTGGACGAGTACATCGCGGGCAGTGGGGTCCAGTCGCTGGGCGAGGCCGAGCTCAAGGCCCTGATCCAGGATGCCGTCGAGGCGTCCAAGAGTGCTGGCACGGCGGCCAAGTCGCTGATGGGAGACGTGATGAAGCGCCTGTCCGGTGCACTCGAGGGCAAGGACGTGGACAGGAAACAGTTGGCCAACCTGGTCAAGGAGCTGACGGGCCAGTAAGACGTTGCGAACGGCATGTATTAAGTCTGTATTATATTGTACGCTTATCAACGCATACCTGGGCGTCGCTTTGCTATTTTTGATCACCTCTCTCTTTAGGCAGATTCACACGCAGCTGCACCTTTGTTATTTGTCGAGCAATCCAGCATACTTGAAGAACTGTGATATTGATTGCCTACGATGGGAAATGTCTGAAGGATGCAGTTACATCTACCCTATCGTCATCGCATATTCAAGCACCGCGCCGATGAGATGGTGCCGGCATCCAAGTCCAGGACAGTCGATTGTGAACATCGGGTGGCTTCAGCTGCGACCCCGCCGACGACACCAACCGAAAGCGGGAGCTACATGTACGTAAGGAGCTACGAAAGGGCGCGATCTGGAGACCAAGTGACTCACCGCACAACACGCTCGACACATTGAGTATCTCTACCGTACAGTAAGTCCCCAAGGTTTCGACTAGAAATCGACGTCTTGCTAGAACTGAGCTACCCGTCAAGCTCAGCTCCCCTCCGATACTCCCCACTCATCTGCGAACCGTCTCAAATGGCGCGAAACAACATCAGCTCCGGCTCTGCGTTCGAGGCCGAGATTGGATACTCACGAGCCGTCGTCGTCGACGACTGGGTCGTTGTCTCTGGCACTACCGGGTGAGCACCTACAGACACGGAGCTCCCAGCTTGAGCAGACCTGATGCGCTGTGCGAGCAGTTACAACTACCAAACCGGGGAGATCTCGCCAGATGTCGCCGAGCAGACGGAGCAGATCCTGCTCAACGTCGACAAGGCTTTGACGGAAGCAGGCTCCTGCATGGCCGACGTGGTCCGCGTGAGATACATACTGCCGAACCGCAACGACTTCCCCAGCACTTGGCCGGTTCTGAAGAAGTGGTTCGGCGACGTGCGCCCGGCGGCGACCATGGTGGAGTCCGGGCTGATGAAGGAGGAGATGAAGATTGAGATTGAGGTGACGGCGAAGAAGGGATGCGGTACAAAAAAGCAATAGAATTTCCAATAGAGAGCCATTGCATCCGTACTTGAAACTCGGGGTATTTACATCAATAAAGAGCTCGTTCAATATATCAGCGGGGCCGCCAGGATGCCCGCCGCAAACGTGGACGCAATAGTGACAACGCTCGACGTGGAGAGCAGCGAGATGCCGCTGATGCCGTGCCCGGACGTACATCCACCTGCCATCCTCGATCCCACGGCCATCAACGCGCCGCCTGCAACAGCCAGCGCCGGCGGCACCTCGACGATCGGCACGTCCGCCAGCGCCGGCACCGCCCGCAGGAGGCCCCATGCGCCAGCCATGACGCCCGTCGCGAACAGGAGGGTCCCGTACGACGCGGGCCCGGCGCTGGGCTCCGCGCTGCCAATGAGCCCCCAAAAGATGCGGCCAATCTCCTCGTACGAGGTTGAGATGCTGATCATGGAGCGCCGGGTGAGGATGGACACGGCCTGCGCGAGGCCGACGAGCAGGCCGCCAGTCGCCCCTAGAAGCAGGGTGTTTGCGCTTCGGGGCGTGTTGCTGGTGAGAGCGGTGATGGTGGCGGCGGCGGCGCCCACGTAGAGGAGCATCGTCGTCGACTTGGAGAGGCCGAGTGTTTCGTTGACGACCCCTGGCTCGGGTTTGACACCTGCGTGCTCCGCCTGCTTCTTGACGGCTTGGCTGAGGAAGCCGGTCCAGAGGATGCCTCCCAAGCTGGCTCCCGCGAAGGCATATAGCCCCGTCATAACACCAGCCGCCATCTGCGCATAGAGCGTGCCGGGGCAAGACCCCGATAGGGCCATGCCGACGCCCAGCAGTCCGCCGCCGATGATGTTTCCGTCGTACTTGGCGAAGAGCCCCAACGGAGAGGAGCTTCGGGGCTGCAGCTTGACGTAGCCCAGCCGCTCGGCGACGGTGTAGACGACGCTGTACCGCAGTGTTAGTGATGATGAGACTTCAGGGGGTCGCCGCCTTACCCGCTGCTGGCCGTGGCGGCCAGGAAGACCTGGAACATGTGCCAGTTCTCAAGCTTGAACTGCTCGATGACAACGGCAGGATTGTGGAAGCCGGCGCCTACTATGGCAGCGCCAAAGACGGCGCCGGAGGTGAGAGTCGATGCCAGACCCATGATTGCTGAGACGCGCAAGAGACGGTGCAATTCCGAAACGAGGCGAGGGACCGACTTGCAAGGCGTGTCAATCAACCTTAAATGCGAATCGACGAACGGGCCCCCATTGACCTAAAATCGTTCGACTAGCCCTCAGCCCGCTTGGGATGCACCGGACAGCTGCTCGTGGGTACAATGGTGGCCAAGGAGTTTTCGGATCTCGGGGTTCGCACTCCAATCTCATTGATGGACATGCGACAAGCCCGACGCCTCAATACCCCAGAGTACCTTACCGACTGGACGCCCCAGGACCACGAGGCCACAGCTCGTAGAGGCCGGTGACCATCGCCACTGTGTTCTTAGTCGCCGTCTGAGAAGCTTAGAGTTCGGCGACCTGGAGGGGCTCCGGCCTCGGGCTGTCGGCGACGAGTTGGATACTAGCGCGGGCGTGGGCGCTGCACCGGCGATTTGGCAATGCATGCATGCTATGACGTGCGTAGGAAACAGCCTAATTCCCTTGGGCGCGTGTGGAGTCGTACCAAGGGCCGCTCCGTGTAATCGCCCCAGAGAAATGGCGGCAGCACTTGGCGCGTTTCCGCTAGCCCTGAGGCCGTGGAAGAGAGACTTTAGGTCGAAAGCTTCGTTTTTACCGGCTTTGATACTCCGTACAAGGCGTTGGTTTAGTTGTTTGTGGGATTTACTTCTTTTAGGGAACTTGCTTCTCACAACGAGCATCGTAAAGCTCGGGCACGCTTGTGCCAATAATAATAAAGTGGTCACCGAAATGAGACAGCAGCGCAGCTGTGCCGTGCTGTCAGTTCCGGCGGCCTTCAGTTCGGCAATGACCACGTCCGCGGGCGTTGTTCAGCGTCGATGCCTGGCAACAGCGAGGCTGCCTGCATTTGTAATCCGAAGACGGAGTGCTGTAATTAGGGCCCTTGGCCATCGAAGCGGCGGCAGTGGGTGGTGATCCGCCCGTCCGGGGAGCCCCCGGCACCGGGTCAGCCGAGGTTGCTGCTCCAAGGACGCCCGGCCGGCCCGTGGCTTGCCCCGCCGCCGGTGGACGTCATCCTCCTCCGTCTTCAAAACGATTCAATCCATAGCTGCAGAGTTGTTTCGCGACGTGCATATTGCTGGAGCAGCCAGCCAACTTTCCCATTCTAATTTAAGGATACCCCGTCTGTGACAGCACGGAAGAATGCCGCGCGCGCTCATCCTCAAAAAGGTCGAGGGTAAGCCCGGCGAGGTCTACTACCCGTGAGTCCGCTCACCGCCGAACCCGAGATGCGCACGCTCTCACAATACATGTACTCACGACCCGCAGCCTCCAGATCAAAGAGGTCCCCAAGCCCGAGCCGGGTCCGCACGAGGTGCTCGTCCGCCTCTCCGCCGCCGCCCTCAACCACCGCGACCTCTTCATCCGCCACCACCAGTACCCGGCCATCTCCTTCACCAGCCCGCTGCTCGCCGATGGCTACGGCGTCGTCGTCAAGACGGGCTCCTCCGTCACGCGCACCGGGCTCCTCAACAAGCCCGTCATCCTGACGCCCATGCGGGGGTGGGAGTCCGACCCCACGGGCCCCGAGGACAGCGGCAAGTTCACCATCGTCGGCAGCAGCAAGCTGTCTGACGTGGGCACCGCGCAGGACTACATCGTCGTCCACGAGGACGAGGTTGAGCCTGCGCCGGCGCACCTCTCGCCCGCCGAGGGCGCCGCTCTCCCCCTCGTCGGCCTGACGGGCTGGCGCGCGCTTGTCACCAAGGCCGGCTGCACGTCGCCTGACAAGAACGTCCTCGTCACCGGCATCGGCGGCGGCGTAGCCCTGCAGGTGCTGCAGTTTGCCGTCGCATTTGGCTGCAACGTCTTCGTCACGTCCGGCGACCAGGCCAAGATCGACCGGGCCAAGCAGCTCGGCGCCAAGGGAGGTGTCATTTACAAGAACGACGCCTGGGAGAAGGACCTCCAGGCCATGCTCCCCAGCGAGAGGCCGTTCCTCGATGCCGTCATCGACGGCGCCGGCGGCAAGGTCGTTTCCAAATCGGTCCGGCTGCTGAAGGCCGGTGGCATAATTGCCCAGTACGGCATGACTGTGTCGCCCAAGATGGACTGGCTCATGCAGGCGGTGCTGGCCAACGTCGAGCTCAAGGGTACCACCATGGGCTCCAAGAAGGAGTTCCGCGACATGGTGGCCTTTGTCAACGAGAAAAAGATTAAACCCATCGTCAGCAAGACGGTCAAGGGGCTGGGAAACTTGGAGGGGATAGACGAGCTATTTGCCGACATGGAGGCGGGGCGACAGTTTGGCAAGCTGGTCATTGAAATTGGGGACGACGGGTCTTCCCCTAAGTTGTGAGGGAGTAGCTGCAAACCATGTCACTGGATGCTGTACAATTCGTGATGTTATGGCGGATACAATGGGCGCGTTTTATGTCGCAAGTCGTCATTCTTCGATATGGATCAAGGCACCTACGCCATGCGTTGTCGACTTGGTCGAGATGCTCAACTGTAAAAATACAAATCGGGATATCAAAACGCCCTGGATGCCAGCAGAACAGATCCGTTCACGTACAGCCATGCCCCTTGCCCATCGGGGCATGCATACGCCAAGAGAAACCATCATTTTCCACCCTTTCCCTACTCCGCCGTCTTCTTCCGCTTCTTCTTCGGTCTCTCCCCTTCCTCGGGAGGCACAAATTCTGCCTGCCTTTCCTTTTCCTTCTCCACCTTGCGCTCCTTTTGCTTCTCCTTGCGCTCGTTCTGCGCCGCCCGCTCCTTGGCCTCCTTGCTCAAGAAGTACTCGCCGGTCTCGATCTGTTTGTCGACCTTGCTCTTCTCGGGCGCCGGCGGGAATGGCGTGTAGACCTTCTTGGCCTTGTCCGTAAGCTTGTGCGGCACGCGGCGCTTGCTCAGCGTCTTCTTCTTGAAGTTGGGTAGGAAGCGGTCCCAACTCTCGTTGGCCAGCTCGGGATCCTTGGCCAACTCGCGCTTGATCATGAGCTCCTTGATGTGGTAAATCGGGTGGATGTTGCCCATGCAATCCTCGACAACCCTCCGCACCTCCTTGAGACCCTTGAACGGCCCCATGGCGGAGACTGTGTTGCCGTGAACAAGGATATATGTCTCCGTCAGGAGTTCCAGAGCCTTCAGTGTCGAACCGTTGGGGCCGAGGATTCTTTGTCTTCGCTTCACGAATCGTTCCTTGCTTCCCACCAGGTTCCGGATCTTGATGACGTCGCACGCAACGCCATCGTCGAGGATCTTGATGGCCTGCGGCGCAGGCACGCTTCGAGCCAGAAGCTTGATGAGATCGCGGGCGTTCAGGATGGCGGCTGGATCGAACGTCTTTCTTGTCGTCTTGACCGTCATGCTACCTTCAACCAAATCGAGGGTGCACGCAATGCCCCGTTTCTCGAGGGCTTTCGTCACGAGCGGCCAAGCCTCCTTCAGGTAGACTTCGCGGTACTTGGGGAACAGGGTCGCAAAGGACGATTCCTCGGTGAAGGTGCCGCCGACATTGTCCTTGGCGGTGAACTCGTCGATCTTCCACTTGTCGATGTCGTCCGTATCCCACGGCTTATCCTTCTTGTGCGTGGAAGGCATCGCTGGTTTCTTTGCTGCTCGTTGGGTTTAGAAGACAGTAGCGATTACAAGAGCAGTATTCGTCTTGGTCGCAGACTCTTGATGGCTGCAGACCCTTGGTTGACAGTCGACGAGGATGTAGATGGCGATGCAGCTTCCAAAAATTTTGGGCTCTCATCGAAAAAAAATGTGGAGATGCGCCGAAGGTGGGGGATGCACCCACCCCTCCCGTGGATCAAGCGCCAGTCACGACCGAGCTCTGAAATCTTTCACCAGCATTGGCCACGCGACAGCCTCAAGCCTCGCGACGTCGCTGCTCGACCACAACCTCGCCAAAATGTCAAAGGCAAAGGGCGCCGCCAGCGGCGTAGACCAGATCGTCAAGCTGATTGTCGGCGCGGGCCAGGCGAGCCCCAGCCCGCCGGTCGGCCCGGCGCTGGGTAGCAAAGGTGTCAAGTCGATGGACTTTTGCAAGGTGCGATTGCCGCGACGGACGCAAGCCAGGCACAGCGGGAGCCTATGGGACGACCAGCGCTGACAGATTCGGAACAGGAGTTCAATGCCCGAACGGCTCACATCACGCCGGGCACGCCGATGCCCTGCCGCGTCACCGTCCGCCCCGACCGCTCGTTCCAGTTCGACCTCAGGACACCGCAGACGTCCTGGCTACTCCTGAACGCCGTCGAGGCACCAACAAACAAGAAGGGCAGCCGGAAGGGCGCAAGCAGACCGGGTCACGAAACAGTCGGCACCATCAGCCTCAAGCACGTTTACGAAATCGCAAAGATTAAGCAATCAGAGTTGCGGCTCTCTGGGTTGTCCCTCGAGGGGCTGTGCAGGTCAATTATATACCAAGCCAAGTCAATTGGCATCCATGTGGTGGCTTGAATGATGAGGATGTATGTGGGGTGGAATTGAATGTCGCATTGGAGCAGGATCTCTTATGGCTGCGGCCACGTGTATAACATACTTTGCCGGGGGTCACGGAAACATCTAGAGGTGACAAATGTACAATGATCTGGCCTTGCTCCTTGTTTCAGAGTGCCAGTATGTATAGAATATTGCGCAAGACTTTGCGGGTGACACGGAGCGTGATACGGTTGGTGCGAACTGGAAAGGACTCGAGACGCCACGAGAGTAGTGAGAGTGCTTTAGGTGAGTCACTCAACTACCGACCCCAACAGGCCACATCTGGGGCTACAACTAGCACGAACTCACTTTGCAAGGAGCGGCAGATATTAGCCATACGATTTGGCGAATATACGAGCTCAAGCAAGGGGCCCAGGCTTGCGTGATAAGACTTACGAGTACATGTATGCTTACGTCGTTTTGTGGAGCAGGGTGACGACAGGTTCACATGCCAACAATCGATCATGGCAATGACGAACCGACGAGTATCTGTACTCGCAAATAGAACATAACTACAGTGGTGTCAGGTGAGCGTCCGTTCTTTCGTTAATTGTTTGTTCCAGGTGGGTTCTAATTCTGGCCGAGTGTGGCTTGATCCATCGTGTGGCGTCACTTTGGTAGCCAGCTCAATGCTCTAATAACAGATGCACTTTCAAGTTTCCAGTTTTCCATTGCTCCATTATTTTCAACCATGCACCGTTTTACGCAACTCACTGAAAGTGTAACTCCAGTCGAATCCTAGCCGCCATACACCCAGCCCAAAGCTAGTACACGTTACCCTGTCAAAGTCAAACCTCAGTCAAAGTCAAATGCACGCTCATACCGGCATAGCACCCATGGCTAGCGTAAGAGATCAAGCAAATCAAGGAGGATCTATTAGTCTTTAGCGAGTCTGGCTATCAGGAAAAGTAATTATGATTAACGATTGTATATATAGAAGGAAGTGATAGCACTACTTCCTATAAGCTCTGTGAATCGCGTTCATTCTTCTTCACATGCCCGGGAAACTTCCGTATACTCTGGTATATCCAAGGCTGAGCGTACCACACTGGTCGCCGTGCCCTGCAATTGAAGCGTCGCGCCCCGGCATCCGCGTTTACGCTGCATAGAGAACCTGATTTGCTATCTAAGCATCTGTCCGCGCGGGAATACGGGACATCCCCCGCACTGTTATCCGCCCTGCCATTCAAAAATAGCGCCCGAGACAAACATGTTTGCTCCATCTTTCAACCCCAATCCCGGAACTTGATTGGCGGTATCGCTGAGCCATCACTCGGGATCAATTTTGTTCTCATTTTCAATTTCGCAGTTGAGTCCTGCCGACGACGTTTGCAAAGAAAGGAGCAACGCTCAACGGGCCAGCACAAGTTGAGCAACCGGTTTCATTGTGACGATGTATGACGGCCAAGAAGAGCTCGACAATCTCGCTTGGGAAAAGAAAGATGAGGGCTCCGAGAAGACACTGAAACAAATGCGGCACAAGTCCGTTTGCCGCAATATCGAAGACCTGTTCCTGCTGGGCCGTTGTCGCGTGTTTCTGCTGGGCTTGTTTCTGCTGCACGCGTTTCTGCTGCGCCTGTTCCTGCTGAGCCGTTGTTACCTGATTCTGCTGGGCAGTTGTAGGTCCGGCTACCGATGCGTCGGCTTGATTTGTCTCACCCTGAAGGGAGATGTTCCACCGTGGCGGGATTTGATTGTCCATGCGCGTTGCCTTGGCATCTTGCGCCGGCATCATTGTTTGTATATCCTTAGCTCCCAGGGACGGGTATTCTATGACAGGATACTGACTGCGGAGAGTCGCGATAAGTTGGGCTATTCTTACTGGGTCCAACTAACCAGGTCCAACTGTCGTAACCACTTCCTTACACAGGCGACTCCACAGCTTGTGCGCGTGTTTTTCATCGTGCGTTATCTGCCGAAGTACCCGATCTCGGTATGCGTACTTGTCTAGAACACTCTGGGTGTTTGCCCCATTCTTTATGATAGTCTCTAGTCTCTGCGCGAAGTCTTCGATAACCTCATGTGTGTCCTGTCGCATAAGCGGGTAATCTCGTGGCAGTAGGTCCGTCTAGATGTCTTCCTGAGGGTCCCAGGACTTCTTGATTTGCTTCTCGACTGACGAAACTTTGACATCGTCCCTTGGGAACATCTGCCGGACAAATAGCCAGGCCAACCAATTACATGTACCTTCCTTTGATCGCTTTCCTGGCCAATGGGCAGATAGCTTGGTCGTAGTACGCTTTATTTGCATATTAGTTACAGCACATTTATGGAGGATTTCGACGTCCTCTCGTCTCATGACAAGCTTTGCTGCTTCGAAATCGTGGCTTAGGTCGCGATAGTAGGCTGCTCGTCTGTCGATTTCTTTAGCGCTGGCCTCTGGGTCTGAGGGTAGGAACCCTTGGTCTGCTGGAGGTTCGGGAATCGTAGGAGAGCAACATGTGTCTGACAGTGTCCCGCCATCCGAAACCTCACGATTGGCCCCCCTTGACGCCTCGCCCATGAGCCGGGGCCGTTTCACACCTAGTCTTCGCCGGATCTCACTTGCACACGATCCGCCATCTCAGATGGTGCATCGGTCACGACACTACCAACTCCGATCTCTGCCCCTCTTATGGAATCGTGATGGATATATCGAGCTTATTGTCGGCACCACTATCAACATACATGGAGCAAAGCTGGGCGACAGCCCGATTCTTTCTAAGCTACGCGGCGAGGAAGAGCTGGGCATTTGAGGAGTGTACTGGGACTACCTTGACGAGAGGTTTTTTGGTGACCGAGAAAGTGGTGTTGCTGGGCATGACGTGTGGAGAACACTGCTGCACCTGCTAACTGATGAGGAGCGAGCTGCCATGGAACACTTCGTGTGGAGGAAGATGGCCGAGGCGGCGGAGAGACGGCTTGTTGATTGGGATCTAATGGACGCGAAGGATAATTTATCTCAGCTGCTGTTCGACTGAAAACATCAAATAGAGGACGCCCCTGCTTAGAATTTCTCGTCCAAAAAATGGTAGCATTGCTCAGATGTGACAGAATCTCGCATAAAGGAGTTCTTTGCCTCTTGTTGTGGGTCGCTTACCATCAGTCACAGCAGCCAGAATTGGCTGTGACCTAAAACTCTATTAACAAAAAAAGGGGACGGTCATTTCGGACCCTGCTGTAGGTATAATTCTGCTGCCACGAGGAAAAGGCAAGACGCGGAAGAGGCGCTGTCGGAAGCGGCACGGCCGGCGGCTGGAACCGGGAGCTCGTGGGTCCAGGCACCAGGAGCCAGCCCGGCGTGCGCCGGAGTCGAGGCTCAAATGACGCAAGCTTGCTCGTCTTTCAGCCGAGACGAAGCTGCCAGGGAGGAAAAAAATTCCTTTGACAGCCCGGCTTCGGCCTTTTCTGCCATACCATTGGCAGAGAGACGTAATTGTAACTCCCTTGCTGCCAACTAATAATAAGCATTTGCGCCAAGCAAGAACCCACTGTGGATCCCTCAGGAGCTCAAGCATCCGGATTGAGCTCATCCATCGGATGGACGTCCACATGGGACTCCAAAGGAACATGAGAGCATCGATCGAGCGGTGGGCCATGCTGCCTTGCTCGGGGCGCTTTGTTACGTGGCCAACAAAGGCGGGAGATGGCGCTTTTGCCTACTCGCACATGTGCAGGAGCCTACGAGTATGCGCTGGCCAGCTCGACGCGCAAGCAAGAATTCCCATTACCCAACGTTTACAACGTAATATGCACTCGTACTCGTCTGTGAACTCTGCCGTGGCGAACGCTGGGTCCGTGATTGCTACTCGGATGGAGGTTTTCCAGGCGCTCGGATGGTGGCACGCCTGCGTGGTTGGGCAGGCTAGCCATTCAGAGTCAAGAACCCTGCATGGGAGCGGCGCGGGCTACCTTAGTACCTTGCTTTGGTCCACGATGTTGAGCAGCTGTTGTCCACGAAACGGCCAATTGGACTGCAGGCGGCAACAGCATGGGGAAATTTGCGGCTGCCAACAAAAAAAAACTTCAGTTCGATGCCAGCTCGCAGTCGCGTCGTAGCCGCGATACCAATCTCCAGCGTGGAGTAACGTTAATGGGCAGAACCTCGATGGTTTGCTGCGCCGATAGCAGTGAGCAACCGCGGTAAATTCAGAAGCAGGCAGCGTGAGCTTGCAGCAAGTGGCGTTGAACCGGCGTTATAGAAACTCGGACTCGAGATAAGGCACGTTCCTGCAGGTCAGCGAGCGTGCGCCGTGAATGGGACGTGCAGAAGAGGCACTGAGGCACATGCTTCTGCGCGCTCCCGCCGCCGCACGGCGGTACCTCCCTCCCAGCCCGCCTGGGCAGTGAGCCGCTGCGGGTAAGGTACGTACTCGTACCCGCGGTGGCCGCCCGCCGCAGAGTCACAGTGGAGTCCCTGCATGGGGGCCTTTGGGGGGATTTTCCTGGCGCTCGCAACCAAGCCGCCCCCGTGCCCCACCAACGGCTTCCTGCCCGTCACAGCCATCGCAGCGGCCCCGGGACCAACAAACAGTGACTGTCACCGCCCGCTCCACCCACCAGCAGCATCTTCGCTTTCTTCAACCTCTCCTCCGTTGCAACGCATCCGGTCCCGTCGACCACGTCTGTTTCCCACCAACGGCACAAGCATCGATCCCCCGTTCCTGGCGCCCGTCATGGCCTCCCCGGCGCCCCAGCAGGAGCCTCGTCAGGGCTCTGGCGCCGCAGGTACGTCCGTCCTCTGCCCGACCGTCCCGGATGCAGTACCCCTCCTCGCCTCCGATCCCCGCGCTGCGCTGCGCTCGCTGCGGGCGCTCACGGCGCCGCGCCACCTCGTGCGCGCGCCCTTCGCTGGCATCATCGCGGTGCATCGCATCCGAGCCCGGAGCATCCCCCCGCGATCGGCGCATCTGACTGACGTGCGATTCTGTCTTCACAGCCTCCGACCCCTCGCAGCAGAGCGCGTCCGGCGCCGACACCAAGCCCAACGACGATGCCCCCGCCGTCCGCTTCGCCTCGGCCGTCCAGGAGATATCACCCACTGCAACTGCCACCCTGCCGCCCGCTGAGCAGGATGATTCCTTCACAGAAGTAGCCGTCGACCAGCTGAAAGCCTTCACGAAGTCGCTGCACGGAAAGCCGCTGCAGGAACGTCGCATGTCTACGTTTCAATTCGAGGCCTTCTCCCTACCTCCTTCGAGGGTATGCTGACCCACTGCTCACTCGTTCCGCCGAAGGCTGCACGTGCTGACCGCTCCGCCTTAATTCAGGTTCCCTCTCGCGAGGACGAGTCGCCCGACTCTACCAGACTTCCCACTCCGGTCTCCTCCTCTGCGCGGCCGTCTCCCCATGGCAGCCCGCGCCTCTCGGCTCTGGCCTCCCCTCCCCTCACCCCGTCAGGATCAGGTCCAGCGGAGGCAGGGGAGAAGAAGCTCGGCCATGAGGAAGGAGATCGCAGATCCATCGTCAACGAACCAGCAGTCATCACTCCTCAGCCTACGTCCTCTCGCGAAAAGACGTCCCCTTTCGCAGAGCGGAGGGCTTTGTCTCACCGGCCAGCGTCTTCGGACCAAGCCATGAGGAGGTCATCATCTGCCGAAGGCCACAAGTCCCACAGGCGCGGCATGTTTGGCGGCGGTGGCGGTTCCGAACCCGTTTCTCGAGAATCCAGTCCCTCCAGGGGCTCGGCCTCCAACTTCTACTCGAAGCCCATGACCCCTGGTGGCGACGTCAACGACCCCTACGCGAAGGGTCGACGACCTCCGCCGCAGTCGCATCTCAATCGACATTCGATCGATCCCAGATTCGTCTTCTCCCGGAAGAAGAAGCACGATTCCCCCAGCGCATCCAAGACTAGCTTGTCTGAGAAGCGTAGCTCCGGCTTGTTCGGTGGCAAGAACGGCAGCGAGGAGAATTTCAGCGACGGAGGACACGGAGGCCCACCGGCAGGCTCCATGGTCGACTTGAAGCGATTCTTCCGGAAACCTGGACATGGACATCACCACCACCACAAGAGGAGGGACCTGTCGCCGGCAACATCCGTCAAGGGTGGGACGAAAACGCCGCCCGGCTCGCGCTCAACGACGCAGCTTCCCTTTGGCGAGGACCACGGACTCCAATCCAAGTGGGGGAAGCTCGGCAAGGTGCTCGGAGCTGGAGCCGGCGGATCCGTCAGGTTGATGAGGCGCAAAGAAGACAATACCGTCTTCGCTGTCAAGGAGTTCAGGGCTAGGCACACATACGAGTCGGAGAAGGAGTACAACAAAAAGGTCACGGCCGAGTTTTGCGTTGGCTCGACACTCCACCACGGCAACATCATCGAGACTTTGGACATTCTGCAAGAGAAGGGTCGTTGGTTCGAGGTCATGGAGTATGCGCCATTCGACCTGTTTGCCATCGTCATGACGGGCAGGATGACCCGGGAGGAGATCAAATGCTGCTTCTTGCAGATTTTGAATGGCGTCACGTACCTGCACAGCGTGGGTCTGGCGCATCGTGACCTGAAGCTGGACAACGTGGTGGTGAGCGACAAGGGCATCATGAAGATCATAGACTTTGGAAGTGCCCATGTCTTCAAATACCCCTTTGAGAACGGCACCGTTCCCGCTAAAGGTTTGTTGTACCCTCTTCGCTGCAATGGCACTCTAACTTACATATTCGGCGCTTAGGCATTGTCGGCTCGGATCCCTATCTGGCCCCGGAGGTGTACGATTCCAAGGAGTACGATGCTGCGGCCGTTGACATTTGGTCACTGGCCATCATCTTCTGCTGCATGACTCTGCGCCGCTTTCCGTGGAAGATTCCACGCATGACGGACAACTCGTACAAGCTCTTCGCCGCCGATCCGACCCCTGGACACGACCCAAAACGACTGCTCGTGCATGCAAAGACAACAAGTCAGCTGGACAGCACCCCAGCGCGAGACTTCCTGACGGAGGACGAAGTGAAGTCCAAGAGCCACCAGCACAAGAGAAACGAATCGGCAGCTACGTCGCACGGTGACGATCAGCCCAGCAAGGAAGGCTCAACTGGGGAGAAAAAAGAGATTATCCGCGGTCCTTGGCGAATACTGCGCTTACTGCCACGAGAGAGCCGGCACATCATTCACCGCATGCTGGATATTGATCCAAATTGTCGGGCGCAGATGCACGAGATCCTCGATGAGCCATGGATCGCCGACACAGTCATCTGCCAGCAGTTTGACAACGGCGAGGTTATTCCTGCCGAGGATCACACCCATGTGCTTGAGCCTCCGGCCTCGCAGACCCAGCCAAAGACTTGAAGAACAGGAGCAAAAGCGCCCAAGCGCACTGGATGGTAAATGATTTCTCAAGTATGGGCGCACGTAGCATGGGCTGTATTTTCTCGAAATGGACTGGAGCGGATTACTTGATTGCATGGACACGAGAGACCTATGATTGATTGGACGCGCGGGCGGCAATTGACGGCATGACTTACAGATCAGCCTCAGGGCCAAAGAAGCACAACGGTATTGAATGTCAAATAGAGCCCGCAGCTACGGGAAAATAATTACTGCCATCTCAACTCAGAATTGCGAACGGGGCGCCAACTCGGGTCGTAGGTCGTGGAGCGGATGCCGAAACGGCAAAGGTCGCCTGGAGGTGGGGCCTGGGCTGGCGGAGGCGGGAGGAATCGCGGAGGTCGGAACCGGGGAAATCAGGCGCCGGCCCCTCGGGCCAGCAGCTCCCAGAAAAAATTGCTGACTTTCTGGAAGCTGTTCGAAGACAGCTCCACCTCTCGCGACATTGTTCAGCAGCAACTCCAACACCGTCGAACCCCTTTCCGAACGCCCAATTGCTCTTCTCGAGACCCAAACACACCACAGTCACAATGGTGCGTGCGCCTTCTGCGTTGTTTTGCGCGTGCCCCTTGCTGCGACCCTCCCGTGCCGGCCGTTGGACGGACGGGAACCGCGAAACCGCATCAAGTCGTGCTGCGACGGAAAGCTAACGGCTGTAAACCGCTGCAGGCCTCCTCCATCCGCTCCATCCGCCAGCTCGCCCCCCTGCTGGACCGCGTCCTGGTCCAGCGCGTCAAGGCCGAGGCCAAGACGGCCAGCGGCATCTTCCTGCCCGAGTCGAGCGTCGAGAAGCTCAACGAGGCCAAGGTCCTGGCCGTCGGCCCCGGCGCCCTGGACAAGGCCGGCAACCGCCTGCCCATGGGCGTCGCCGCCGGCGACCGCGTCCTGATTCCTCAGGTACACCCTGCCCGACCAACGATGCCGAAGTGGCGCTGTGCTGACCTGGGCGTTGTAGTTCGGCGGCTCTCCCGTCAAGGCCGGTGAGGAGGAGTACCAACTGTTCCGTGACAGCGAGTAAGTTGCTGCCCTTCCCATGGCGTGATGGCAGTGACCGAGGACTGACGCGGCGCAACAGGATCCTGGCCAAGATCAACAGCGAGTAAGATACCCACGCGGAAGATGAGAACGACTGTATCATAATGTATCATACGGCAACACGGTTGAGATGGGAGATGGGGGGATCTCTTGCACGGACTGGGATTGCAATGTAAGCGCGCGGGCCATATGTGTACGAGGTAGTTCACGCTCGCGAGGCGGTCTTTGTCTCGCAGTTTCACCTTCAATCTCCGCTCATCGTCTCAATCGCGTCTTCCCTTCTGTCCCACTGCGATACTCGCCATGTTTTGCAGAGAAGCACCGCCCTATCGAATTGCCCACCACTACCTTAGCGAGCTTGTGGTACGCCGGAGGCAAAAGAGCCCCTGAAAGGATCCCGACCTTTTCTCCAGGCTTCTGCTCCATCGAAGCGATTTAAGCCGCTATGGTCGATGGAAAGTGGTTGCCGCCACGCTGGGCGGCTATTTGCGAGCCCAGTTATGCCGTGCTACACGGCCGACTTACCCCAGCCAAACGACGTAGCAAACAGAACATATCGCTGCGCGCGTCGCCTCCAGACCAGACCCTTTCGTTCCAAACTCGGGGAGCGTATCCTTCATTCTTGGAAGCGGAGGCTTTGACCGCCCTCACAGATGCAGACATTCCAAGGCGAGTCGCTGAGCTTGCGTGGTACACAACGGCATGAAGATGCGGCATGCGGCCAGCTTCTGAACCAGAAGTAGGCTGCCTCAGGTGAGCAAGCCATACTGTTTCGACCACGTATATGATGTGGCCAAGTTCCAACGATGTGGTGATATAGTTGTAACCATACCGTCTCACCGGGCCTACATTTCTTGGGACCGTAGTTGTTCACGGGTTGTTCCTCTACCTGTTCCATCATTTCGTTCAGTTCATTGACACTTCGGCGGCGCTAGAGACAGCCTATTCACTGCAGCTTCACGCACAAAGCTGCCAAGGACTCAACGCAATCAAAAGGACAAGGAACTTCATTTGCCTTTACCCTCCCTAATACTTGCAAACTTTTCTGGTGATCTCAGTTCTTGAAGTACCTTCCATGATGAAGTTTCTTGCCCTTGTCTTGGGGCTCGCCTCAGCAGGGAGCGCGCACACACTCTTTACGACATTGTTCATCAACGGGAAGAACCAAGGGGACGGAACATGCGTACGAATGCCGCACGATGGGGTGACTGCGAACGGTCCTGTTGAGCCCGTGACGAGCGTGGATATGGCATGCGGTCAGTTGCCTGCTCCCTCGATCTCAAGTGCATCCAAGGTATTATCAGTGCAGTGCTGACCCTCTCCCAGGACGAGATGGCGGCCGGCCCGTTGCCTTCACCTGCGCGGCGTCGCGAGCGGCGACCTTGACGTTCGAGTTCCGCATGTACTCCACCGGTGAGAAGCCGGGGGTTATCGCACAAGATCATCTGGGTCCCTGCGCGGTGTACGTCAAGAAGGTCGACGACATGTCTCGAGACAGGGCTGCCGGTCCGGGCTGGTTCAAGATCTGGGAAGACGGGCTGGACGCGGCGACAGGCACGTGGTGCGTCGACAGGCTGATTGACAACAAAGGCCTCTTGTCCGTGGATCTTCCAGAAGGGCTGCCGGCTGGGTACTACCTCGTAAGGCCTGAGATCTTGGCCCTGCACAGAGCTCCGATGGGAGACCCCCAGTTCTACACTGGCTGTGCGCAGGTCTTTGTCCAGGAGGGTCCCAACGAGACTCTCACGATTCCGAGCGAGAACCAAGTCAGCATCCCTGGCTATGTCGATCCCACCACGCCAGGCCTTACCTTCAACATCTACAACAAGCCTTTGCCGCCGTATTCGATGCCGGGCCCCAAGGTCTATATCCCTACAAGCAACGCCCCCGCCATCAAGCTCGCGCAGGAACACGGCGTTGTGCCGGAAGGGTGCCTCGTCAAAAACGCCAACTGGTGTGGCATGTCGCTTGGTGCGTACTCGGGGCAACAGGGCTGCTGGAAGGCCGTCGAGGGATGCTACAACCAGAGCCACGAGTGCTGGCAGAGCGCGCCGCCGAGCGGCGACGCCAACTGCAAGGTTTGGCAGGACTACTGCAGACTGACCGAGGCGGCGTGCACGGCGAAGAATTTTGAGGGGCCTCCTGAGTTTACCGGACAAGAGAAGCTGGCCAGCGTGCCGGGGGTAATCCCAAAGCCGTGGAATAACGTGTTCAAAGCCTTGAACAGTGGTACTAGTAGGGAGATGCTGAGTCCGAGGACTGGGAGTACAAGGACAGTGATGGAGGAGACGCCATCGACACCAACGAGTATCATCACATCCACGGTTATCAGACGGCCGCCGACACCCTTCTCCTCCACGCTATCAACGACGGCCTCTAGTGTTCCCCGGGTTCCGGACGACAGCAACGGCGCCGGCACGCTCCCCGAGAAGGTGTCCGAGGATGGCCGCTGTGGTGGGGACACGGGCCAGACGTGCAAGGGGAGCTCGTACGGAGACTCTGCTCGAACAAGGGGTGGTGCGGGCGGTCGACGAGGCACTGCGGCCGTGGATGTCAAGCGGAGTTTGGGGGCTGCCGGAAGTAAAGGCATGGTCAGAGATCTTGGCAATAGCTCTCGATCCATGTCGTGAGGTTCTTTGCGGGTGAATACGAGGGCTTGCTTATTCTCTGCGGGGGGTTTATTGTGAACCTCATCAGAGCAGGCAGGCGAGCATGACGGATGGTGCGTCTGTCAGTGTACTATTCTCCAAGAGCCTCGTGAGATGCTAGCAACGGTCTGCCAGTCACTCTGCGAGCGATGTGTACGAGTACTCTTATGGGCTGGTCCACAATCACAAATTCAGAGTAGGCTCTCGAACGGATAATCCAGAACCTCCGGATATAGGCCATAACACAGCGAGAGTTTAAACCCATGCTGCTTGAGCATCCCTTGACGTTGCAGCATGAAGGAAGGTCCTCGGGTCCTGCATAGAGTCACGAGCGTGTGAGACAGGCGCCGGCGACGGGTGGGGCGTGTGAAACAAGAGGGTCCCATCGAGGACGGGGACGGGAATCGGCCGAGCGTGCGGCGTGCATTGGGAAGCGTACGTTGGAAAGCCGTCCACGACGACACGAAGACGCAGGCAGCATCTTTGGAACCGTCCGATTGACAGGCGTGCAGCAGTGGAGTCGAACGGGGGGTGGAGAGCTGGGAGTAGCCGCCTGGAGCCCAAGGCTGCCACGTTGGTACGGAGCAAGGTAATTTATTACCTTGACGTCGTGACGGCACTATGCCGTTTCACGGCACGGGTCAGTAACGGCTCGCTGCGAGTGGACAGGTGGCACCGCAACGGCCTGCGCTGGGCCTGGTTGGGAACTGGACCCGTCCAGCGGAGGTTCGCGCGCGCCCAGCTTGGCGGAGGCTCCGTCGTCACCGGCGTCATCCAAGGTACCTTGACCTTGCTCAACGTCGCGTCAGCTTAGGTACGAACCATGTCTGTACTCGTCCCGGTGAAGTCGCGCAGAGGCCATCCCCAACTCCGCTTCTTCTGGCCACGCATGCGTTCAACTGCCGTCGCCTCGCCGTCACCAGAATCCCGCGACGGTGCTTCGTCATCGTGGCTCCGCAAGCTGAGGTACCTCCAGCGCCTGTCGGTCCGTCCCTGAGAGCGACCGCAGCCCGCTAAGGTACTGTACCTAAGGATCTAGCAGCGCCACGTAACTTACCACCTGCTGGGGACTGCCCCCCAAAGGCCCCCCCAACGCTCACCACCTGCCCGCGCCAGCGCGCACCACCACACCACCACCCCCCGAAGCACGCATTGATCGCCGCCACCGTCGCCGCCATCTCGTCACGCCCCGAGGCGACCCTGTTTCCCCTTCCCTCCTCGCCCCGAACTTCGCCCACGACGAACCGACCCAACCTCTGCGATCGCACCAACGGTCCGGATCCTCGCACGACCGCTCCTGAATCCGCAGACGGCGCTCCGCCCTCTCTCCTCCCCCGCTGCCCATCATGCCGGCGAACAACCGCAACTACGATTTCCTGGTACGCGCCCCCCGCGGCCCCCCGTGGCCTCTCGCCCGTCGCGCCTCCGCGCGAATCGCGGGCTGCTCCTCGCGACGGCGACCGTCTCTTCCTCCTCCGGTCAACGCTGACACGCGGGGCTCCTCTAGATCAAGCTGCTGCTAATAGGCGACTCCGGCGTCGGCAAGTCGTGCTGCCTGCTGCGGTTCAGCGAAGACTCCTTCACCCCGTCCTTCATCACCACCATCGGCATCGACTTCAAGATCCGGACCATCGAACTCGATGGCAAGCGCGTCAAGCTGCAGATCTGGGACACGGCCGGCCAGGAGCGCTTTCGCACCATCACCACCGCCTACTACCGCGGCGCCATGGGCATCCTGCTGGTCTACGACGTCACCGACGAGCGGTCGTTCAACAGTGCGCACAGCCCTCCCCTGCTGCTTTCCTATTTTCGGCATTGCTTGGCAAGTGCATTTCGAGACAATGGGCTGACGTGACCTCTTCCCCACCGCAGACATCCGAACCTGGTTCCAGAACGTCGAGCAACACGCCACCGAGGGCGTCAACAAGATCCTGATCGGCAACAAATGCGACTGGGAGGACAAGCGTGTCGTGACTCAAGAGCAGGGCCAGGCACTGGCTGACGAGCTCGGAATCCCCTTCCTCGAGGTCTCCGCCAAGAGCAACATCAACATCGACAAAGCCTTCTACAGCCTCGCCGCCGACATCAAGAAGCGCCTCATCGACAACTCCAAGAACGACCAGTCGGCCGGCGCCGGCGTCAACGTCGGCGACAAGGCCGAAGGAGGCTCGGGCGGCAAGTGCTGCTAAGACAGTAACAACGGCCGCCGCCGCCGCAGCATGTGCTCACCCTACGCGCGGGGCGGGGAGCACATTCGCGCTGGAGCTGGTGCCTGGACGGAGGGAAGGCGACGACATAATGAAGGCCTGCTGCCTGGGCCGGGACGCTGGGAATGGCATTTTAACGCGCAAGACTAGAGTCGCTTCCTCGAACTTTACCCCCTTGTTTGCTGGCATGCGCCCTTTCACACCCCCCTTTTTAGAGAGCAAGTATCGTCTGGAGTTTTGTTTTGGGTTTTCATCTGGGGTATAATACGAGCTCCGTTCGCCGTGCCGTGCCTTGCCTGTGGCACGCTTGGAGAGTCTCGATGCCTACGTTGGACGACCGACACGATGCACGCACGCGCCGACACGTGTCGTCGTTGAGGGAGCGCTGAGGAGATCGAGCGGATGGTTGACGGAAGGAAGACGAAGCAGGAGTTGGCACACATAGGGCTTTCGAAGGAAGGAAACAATGAGAGTACGGGCGGCTACCACTTTACTATTGACGCATCGACTACATTTCGCGTTGCTATATCCCCTGGTCCCGCCGTCAGGACCCGTTGGTTCCAGTGCCGGTGAAAGCGCCGCGCCTCGGCCTCATTCGCGCAGGCGACTACGAACCGACTTTTCTGCTTTTCCATTGTGTCGAAATCCTTGTATTCGAACGATGCCCTCTGTGCGGCCGGAGCGTCGTCGTCACCAGCCCCATCCTCGGCTGCCCGGGTCTTGGGCTTGAGGTGGTGAGGCGGGGAGACGTTCCACCTGCACCCTCTGGCAAAGCCGTCCTCGCGTATGAACCGGAAGACGTCCGCAGCGGTGAGAGTAGGCGGGTAGACGTGCAGCAGCACCACAGGCGGTTTCTCGCCGTGGTCGAAGCTCTGCACCACATCGGCCAGCGCCTTTGTCCAGCTGTTCCTCGTAGACACGCGTCTCCGGTCGATGTCGACGGCCGGCTGCGAGCCCGGCACGACCGTGAACGCGTCAAGCTCGGCGGCGGGGGCCTCGCCGCTGCCGGACTTGAGGTGGGCCGGCACGGAGCTCTCCCACAAGCCGTTGGGCGAGCGCAGCTTGTGCCGGCTCAGGCGGTGCAGGCGCAGGAGGCGGTCGCGGTAGGAGATCGCGGCGGAGGCGTTGGAGAAGGAGATGTTGTAGCGGCCGAGGGGCTCGAGGGTCGTCGGGTTGCGCTGTTGCTGCACTGGTGCTCGTTAGCGGCGATGCTAGTGATGGGCTGGCGAAGCTCAGCTAGATAGCAAATGCATACCTTTCTTTATGACACTGTGCCAGCTGGAGAGGTCATTGGGGGCGAGGCGGTAAAAGTCGCTCGGGTTGAGATTCGGGCTCAGGCCATGCACAATGAGCATGATGCGGGAATCGGTCTTGGTTGCCGGCTGGCCGAGCGACGTCTCGGACGCCGCGATGTCGACCTTGAGCGAGCCATCGCGGCCACCGAGCGAGTCTACCAGCGCACTCCCACCCGCAGCAGCAGGAGCAGCAGCGGCAGCTCCATCGTGCTGCGCGCGCGTCGTCCTCCGCTTCAGCAGCGGCCACGGCGCATCGCCCTGCGACTGCGACGGGCCGCCGGAGATGCGGCGCGACGCCGCGGCGGGGAGCTTCGAGGCCGAGAGCAGCGCCGTCGCGCGGGGGCGGATCATGCAGGCGTCGGCGAGGCGGGAGGGCGCATCGAAGCGAGCGAAGGTCTCGGCGTCTTGGGACGGCGCTGCTGCGAGGTGACGCGAGAGAGGTCGGAAGCTGCAGCGAGCGTCGAGACTGGAGCTAAAGTTGTCGGGGGTGTCTTTTCTGTGGACCGGACGGTCCGTGCGCTCGAGGACCCTGCCGAGCCTGGCTCACTGTATTCGAATTTTGAGATAGTTCGTCTCTTATAGAATAGTCTGAAGGTATATTTATGAGTAGTACTATAGTTTCAGTTTTTTAAGGGCTATTTTATGTATTATCTTAGGATAGATAGTCTCGCGAATGGTATAGTCCAATTGAATCATAGTATCGTCAGACTTTGCTTTAGTCTCTTGTCATACCCGTAATGGCTGTTCCACGTCTAGTCGTGGCCTACCTTCGTGGTGCTCCATCGTGTCTAAAAATTTCCCATCGCAACTATAAGACCCCGAACTTGCCTCTGCAAACGCCAGAACCGGCCACCGACACAGACAGAGAGGGACGCAGCAGCCGCCCGCACATGTAGCCTTCTATCCCTACCGGCTATACCATGCTGCGAAGCAGCATAGACGCCAAGGTCCGGCCGCTGGCCAACGGCAGCCCGCTCGAAAAGGCCACCCTCGGCGGCCGCATCTACGTTAGCAAGGAGTCCCTGCTAGCCCTAACAAACAGCCTCGAAGGCGGCAGACGATGCGTTCTCGAGAGACCAGTTCTCGAGAGACCAGAGGGGGGTGATCCGCTGAAGCGCGAGGCGACGCTATGGGGTCCGCCGTCCGGGAACCTCAGCCCCAACGTCGTGATGATGACGCGCGCCTTCCAGGAGGCTACGGGCTTCAAGATCGGCGACCAAATCAAGATCGTCATGAGCGGTGCTGTGCCTGACGCCGAAGAGGTGGTTGCTCAGGACGTCACTGAGGAGGGTGAATTTCCGCTGGGAGCTGTGAAAGATGACCCCGAGTGGGCGACCACCTCGCGCTTTGTGCTCCGCTTGTCCTTGGGTGAGTACGAGTTGAACCAGAAGAGATCGTCTCATAAGCTGAACAGCAGCAGATCGCGCGGGCCCAGCATTCCCTGGCATGGTCATAGAGGGAGTCAACATCTATAAGCATCGGCGGACGTACAAGATCATCTCCGTCAACTCGCAAACAAACAATATCGCCAAGTTCAAGATGAGCTCGACCAACGTCCGCGTGCTCCAAGCAAACGAGGAAGAGGCCCCCAACGCCGTCGCCGCCTCCGGAGGAGACCTCGTCGTCACCGGCGTCCCCGGCCTGAGCTCCGCCGTCAAGACGCTGAACCAGTTCCTGCGCGGCTTCTGCCGCCCCTTCATGGTCAAGGACGAGCGCGTGACGTGCGGCCTCGTCATCCACGGCGGGCCGGGCACGGGCAAGACCTTCATCCTCAAGCGCATCGAGGAAACGAACTGGGGCAAGACGTACTGGGTCAAGCCGTCGGACAAGCTGTCCGTGATGAGAGAGACGTTCAAGCAAGCGCGTGCGACGCAGCCCAGCGCCGTCTTCATCGAGAAACTGCACGAGATCACCGGAAAGGACCGCTCCAACCGCGACTCCGTCATCGAGGCCCTCAGCGAGGAGCTAGACAGCCTTTCGGCTGAGGCCAGCGCCAACAACGCACTGCCAAAGGTCGTCGTCATCGCCACCTGCCTCGACTACATGACCGACGTGCCCGCCGAGCTTCAGAAGCCCTCCCGCTTCCCCGAGGACATTGTCCTTCCGATCCCCCGTGCCTCCGAGCGCCTCGAGATCCTCACCTTCCTTGACCCGCACATCCGCCCCGAAGACAAGGAGCAGAGCCTCCTCAGCGTGTCGCAGAAGACGCACGCGTACAACAGCCACGACCTCGTCAAGCTCGTCCAGAAGGCCAACAGGATCGCGGGCAACAGGCTGGACGAGGAGGGCGCCGACCCCGACTCCGGGGTGGAGCAGTGCCTCACGGCCGACGACATGGAGCAGGCCCTCCGCGTCGTCCGCCCGACCGCCATGCACGACATCAACCTCCGCCCGCCGACCATCCACTGGCAGGACGTCGGCGGCCAGGAGAGCGTCAAGAAGGTCCTCAGCCGCATGATCAAGAGCGCCAAGGACTCCAACCCGTCCTCGCGCCGCGTGCTCCGCCACCCGCCCAAGGGCCTGCTGCTCTACGGCCCGCCGGGCTGCTCCAAGACGCTGTCCGCGCAGGCCATGGCCACCGAGTCGGGCTTCAACTTCTTCGCCGTCAAGGCCGCCGAGATGCTCAACATGTACGTCGGCGAGTCGGAGCGCGCCGTGCGCACCCTCTTCGCGCGCGCCAAGGCCGCCTCGCCCTCCATCATCTTCTTCGACGAAATCGACTCCATCGGCGGGCAGCGCGGGAACGGCGCCGGCTCCGGCGGCGTCTCGCGCAGCACCGGCGCCGTCAACATGCTGACCACCCTCCTCACCGAGCTGGACGGCTTCGAGGCCCTGACGGGCGTGCTCGTCCTCGGCGCCACGAACCGGCCCGAGGCCATCGACCCGGCGCTCCTGCGGCCCGGCCGCTTCGACAAGGTGCTCTACGTCGGCCCGCCCGACCTCGCCGCCCGCGAGGCCATCTTCGGCGTGCACCTGCGCGGCCTCGACGTGGCGCCCGGCGTCGACGTCGCCGAGCTGGCGCGCCTCGCCGACGGCTACTCGGGCGCCGAGATCCAGGCCATCTGCACCGAGGCCGGCCAGGCGGCCGAGGACCGCTTCGAGGACGACGAGACGGGCGCGGCGGAGCTGGAGATCCGCATGGAGGACCTGGTGGCGGCCATGGACAAGACGCCGCGGAACATCACGAGCGACATGATTGACGGCTACGAGGAGTGGAGGGGGCAGTTCAAAAAGCTATAGACGGGCGAGAATGGGGGGGTGTTAATTTGGTTTACACAGGGGTTCAAGCTACGAGGACCAAAACTGCTTCAAGAGGCTTAGATGAGGGCACAGGATAGATGCTCCCCGGATTTAATGCGTTTAGACTTTCGTTTTCCCCTGAACGTAACCGCTGCGGTGTCGTTGCTCACGGCCTGGCGTGGTTGGTTACAAGCAGCACTGGTAGAACAGTTCCTCCGGGAAGATGCGAATCCCACGATCCTGAAGCTGTTTACGTGTCGGAGGGCTGGGGTTTCGGGCCTTCGTCCTCTTCTTGGTCGCACCCGCTTTAACATCTACGGAACCAGCGTCGACGAGATTATCTAGCCATTCTAATTCGCTATCGACTCCCGACCGCGACGGGGTTAACGACAAGAGGCTGCTCTTCTTCTTCCCGGCGTCCGCAATTCGACGAATATCTCTCCTTATCAAGGATACTTCCGTCCCAGGCAACACCAGGGTTTGAGGAGCTCGAGGTTGGCGACGAGCAGGAGTAGACAGTCACCCTGAATCGTCGCCGACTCGAAGTGACAGCTGCGATACGGATGCGCGCTACGCATTGCAAGGCTTCATATCCTTTCAGGCGCATTCATCGCCACGTCTCAACCATCAGTCAGGGGCATCTATGCATGCAGCCATGCTTGGTCCATTTGTCTTCATAGCGCAGCCAGGGACGCGGTCCCGGCGTGCGCTTCATTCGCGGCCGTCCGTACATGGTCTCATCATGTATTATACACTGCGAGCAGTACACGGCTCGCGATTTCAACCACGTTTCCGTCCACGACGAGGCCCGCCTGCCCTCGCCCCATGCCAATCTTGTCTCTATCGCCACACCCCCGCTCTCCCGTCATCTCTCTCCGCCGCCTCTACGTTGCGCGGCCACCGTCCACACATCTGGTTCGCAACAGGGCCGAGTGAGCCCATTGTCTTTCCAAAGTCCCGATAGGGACGCACAGTAACGCAAAAGGTTGACCATAAAACGCCGCCGAACCCGCCGCCGAACCCTCGACCCTAACCCGCGCAGACCTCCCAGCTTCGCCTTGACCGCAAGCCACTTCCGTATGTCGAAGATGAAAATGAGCCTAAGAATGCCCGTACGCCGTCGCCAAAAGAAGGAAAAGAAACCGATCAGCTCAATCAATGGTCCTCGTCGGATCGAGCCGAGCCTCCAGTCTTCACCGTCGACGTGAGACTGATGGATATTTTCCTGTGGCCGCCGTTTCCGGGGTTGGGCGAGTAGCTCTTGCGACGAGGCGTCATCCGCGCCGCGGTGCTGGCGTTGGACTCGGCAGAGCTGCTGTTTCGACGCTTACTCTGCATCAACTTTCCCAGCTCATCCTCCTCGTCCTCTTCGCGTCGACGCTTTTCGGACAATCGCTCGAGTGGTGGCGCTACGACGGGTTCGGAGTCTGGGCTCGGCCCGGAGGGTGCAGAGGCAGAGGAGTCATCCTCAGCTTTCGGCTTTTCCTCAGCTTCGGGATTAGCATTCTCGTCGCTTTCTTCGTCGGACGGGTAGTCAACCAGCGGCCGCGAGGGAGTGGCAGCCCCGTTGGTGGATTGCGCCTTGTCTGTGTGCTCTTCAGGGTGTTCTTCATCCTCATCTTCGGGATCCGACGTATTCCAGTACTCTTCTTCAGCAGGGTCCACGGCAATCTGCTCCATCAGTCTCGAGTTAGGGGGCGGCTTTCTTCCGAGGTCGTCCTCGCCCTCGAGGAAATAGTCCATGTTGGCGGTGTAGCCCTGAGTTTGATCGTATCGCATGACGATGTCGCGGAACGTGAGCATATAGCTTAGGCGAACCAGGCGTTCTCGATAATTGACGACGAGGTGCTTCACCAATTCCTTGATGTTCTCCTTCCTGATGAATTCGAAGAGCTCCAGCGATGCTGAGCTGAGGAGGTTGTCCCTTGGCAGGGTTTCGATAAGCACCTCCAAAACCGGGCCGAGGGCATCCTTCTCAGTCAAATGCCTGATGTAGAACTCGTCCTGGAGACCCACCAAGTGCCGGATGAAGCGAATGCAAACTGGTGGCGCGTTAGCGATCCAAAATTGAGACAGGGCCGGGCTGGAGCTGGCTTACCTAGACGCAAGTACTTCTCGGGGCTCTTGAGAAGTTGGCAAACGCGCTTTGCAATGTTGTGGTTTAACACGAAATACCTGCTGAATCGGTGGTGTTGGCGAATGAAGAAGCACATGATTTCTACGAGGTATGTGAACATGGACGCCGTCTGCACCGAAAACACCATGTCGGTCCGCTTCTCCAGGTCGAGGAGAGGCTGGAACAGCTTGATGGCGGACCGCTCGTAGAACCGAGTCAAGAAGAGCTCCTGCTGGGGGTCCAGGGAGGGTTGCGGCCTGGGCCGCCCGACGAATTCACCATTCACCTTGGGGTAGTGCTCTGGCCCCTGAGGCTGTATTCCCTGGTCCAGAAGCACCTTGAGCGCCTCGGAAATTTGAGACTTGACACCCAAGTCGACCTCGACGAGCAAAAGGTCGATCAACGATTCGATCAGCGAGGGCTGGCTCTCGTGCATCTGGCGGTAGATTGTCTGCCGAATCATGTGCGGATCGTGATCAATGATTGAGATCATAATGTCGGTAGCTCCCACGCGAACCGCGACGTCGCTGTGTCGCAAGCCATAGTGTATGACCTGAAGCAGCCCATGTGCGATGAAGTTGTTGTACAGCGTCTGCCGAGCAGGTGGCTGAATATTCTTGGCGATCGCGCAGCACTGCTGGATGAAGAGCACAGCCTCCTTCCTCTTCTTATGGTCTCGACGGCGGGGATTGAAGATGCCGAAAAGCTCGCCCAAGAACGCTGAGTTGGATTGCAAATGCTGAACGATGTCAACTTGGTTGAAGAAGATCAGGGAGTTGAGCACGGAGAACGTGGGGTCGTCGAGAATTCTAGCCAGGACAACGTCCTTGAGGTACTGGAGGCGGTACGTCTGGTGGATCTTCTGGCGCGTCTGCTCGTCCTCAATCGGCACGACCTCCTTGTAGCGGCCTTGGTTGTCGAGCCAGTGGCGATGGTTCGCCTTGTGGCTGGGGAAGTCTGGGTCATATTCCAATGCGCCGACAACGCCGAGCACGCATTCGTCGGATACAGCATGCTCAATGATGGTGGTGTCGTTGAGCAGGAGAATGGTCTTCATGATGTTGCAAAGTCGATGCAGGTCCGGCAGGCTCTCGAGGTCTTCGGCCATCTCGACAAGAGGGATCAGCTTGCCGATGTAGTCCTCGGCCATGATAGCCTTGGACAGGGCGTCGCGTCCATTCGCAGTCGTGGCCATGAGGCGCATGCTCGATTCGATCTCGACGAGATTTCCAAGCTCGGCGGCGGGGAGGCTGACGGCGGCGGGGCCCTCCATGGCAAGGTCGTCAGAGAGACCATCGTCTGGGGGAGCAACCTGTTAGCATCCATGCGCCAAAAACGGAGGTTGCGGCGAGGCTGGACGTACCAACAGCAGCGGCGCTGTTTTGCAAGGCCTGCTGGACATTACTGACGAATCGCCTGCAGAGTTGTCAGCAGTCGTCCATCGAGCCAGAAGATGCTCGCTGAAGCGACAAGACGAACCATATAAACGCACAGCCCTCGGCCTCTTGGAAGCTGAGGGCCATATCCACACCGCTTCCAGGCTCCTGCCACACGATGAGGGTATCTGCAGACTCCGGGTTAGCCAGGGTCGGCAGCAGGATGCGCGCGCCACTTGCCTTGCTGCTTCTGGAAGCCATCCTCCTTCTGGATCCGGGTCTCTAGGAGCAAACGATCGGGTTGGTCCTCGGACTCAACAATTACGCGCGGGTCTTTGCGACCCTCCTCGGTCTGCATGCCGGGACGCACAACGGTTAGCAACGGGGTCACTGATGCGAGCAGAGGAGAAAGCGAAGGGGACGCACATTTGTGAAGGTCGCGGTGCAGAAGCCGGTGCCGCGATCGAACCAGTCATTGTTGCGCAGCTCGTAGACCTTGACGCGTCTCCTGTCCGTCGCCTGATGAGGCACCGGCTGTGCCATCATCAACGGCTCGGAGTCCCCCTCCGTCGCGAGGTGGCTATAGGCGACCAGGTCGGGAGCGAGCTCGAGGTGCTGCTGCAGGGACAGTTCAGAGGCCGACGTCTCGTTGTGGCTGAGGATGGTAAGCGCCGCCACGGTTCCTCGGTGATGCGCCCGCAACGGGGGGGCGCGCGCGCGCGTCTGTGCGAGGATCAATGCCCGGTCGCGAAGGGAGGCGGGCAGTTGGAAGGGAAGTCGAAGGGCGTGCGCTGCACGGCGATGGCGACGGCGACGGCGGGCGATGCCTGACGAGGTGACGTATGGAGCGACGGGCTGGGCTCAGTGCGCCATGCAAGACTCAGGCTCGGGCGGAGATCGGATCGGGACCGGATCAACGAGGGGCCAGGGCGCAGGCCACAGCGAGCGAGCGTCGGCGACGGCGACGGCGACGGCGACAGCGATGGCGAACACGGAGGCGCGCGGGAGTGCGGTGCGGCGCGCAGGACCCAGGCGTGCATGAGGTGACGATGTTCGAGGCGTGCCGAGACTGGGGGCGAGGGTTGACGGGTGAAGCGGGCGAAGCGCGTGACTGACGGCGCCTGGTTTTGGCGGCGTTGGCTTTAACCTTAGGCTCAGGACGTCTGATGGGGGAGGCGCCGGGGGTGCCACTGCGGCAGAGTGGTCTGTGCCTTTTCTCGGCGCCCCAGGGTTCGCCAAGTTGGGGGCAAATTCAATGGATCCTCGAGCCGGCGCAGCCTCGTGTGTGTGGCTGGTGCGAGGAGCTGGTGCGAGAAAATCTCTGCAGCCTCACCTCAGCTACTCGCAGGAGTCAGTCAGGGACCCCAACTTGCCCAAGCACACCACCACCCGCCCCCGCGCACGTGACTCCCGTCGTCCTTCCCCTGGCTTGGACACGCCAGACCCGCATCGCCGATTCACCTAGCGCAGCCACGCCATTGGCCGCTAGAGTCTGACGACATCCAGACGTCGATCGAGCCAGCTTCCAGTCCCAGCAGCGCTCTACGGGCCCTATCACTACCAACAAGGGCTTCTTTAAGTCACCTGTGAGCAAAATGCCGACGTAGACCAGGCGACGCGCCACTGCAAAACAATTGTCTACGATGGACGAACACACCCCGACCCCAATAGACGGGCTGAGCACGCAGCACCTCGCCACTATCGATGAAGAGATACAAGCGGTTCGCGCTAGGATCGCCAAGCTCGAGGAGCTGATCCAAGTGCAGATCCTCGAATTGGAGGCGGCATTGGCTGAAAACGGAAGCGAAACGCTACCAAGGAGTCGGCGGCTATCCAGCGAATCCAATCAGTTCTCGGAGGATAGCAGTGGAAGTGACATAAAACCTAGAGATTATACGTCTCAGTCACCCCACTAACTTCCAAGAACGAGAACTCTGGCTCCATGATCTTGACCGCGCTTTCAAGGGATCGAAACGCCGGTATAAGAATGACGAGAAAAAGATTATGTTCGCACTCGATCACATGCACCGGGAATGCCGGTCCAGGTGGGTTGGACACCTAGGTGAACAAACACCCTTAAAGAGGCGAGAGTTCGAGAAATGCTGGAGGCATTTCGAGGACTGGACTCTCACCTTACTCCCCGATCCCACCCGATTCGCCGTCCAACTGGAGAACGCCCGTCAACGAGAGGGGCAGTCCCCCCTGGACTTCGGGCGCTATCTCGACTCGATTGAGAAACATTTGGAACGGGCAGGCAATAAAGAACGAATGTATTCCTTCTTCTGTAAACTCCGACCTGAGCTGAAGGCGGAGATACTCCTGCGCGCGCCGATAGACGGGATAGACGGAAAGACAAGGGAGGAGGTCCTCCAAAGGGCCCAGAGCATCTGGGAAGCAATGGGCGGAAAGGGGAAGCGGAGGGCGGAGAGCGGTGCCACTTCCCAGCCGGCGAAACGGTACCGAAACGACTTTAGGGGGAGCCGCCAACCACAAGGTGTAACCACACCTACTACGACGGCCACCAGTCCGAACCAGAACCCGATTAACGCGGCCGGTAAGAAAATGCGATGTTTCAACTGTGGAAGCGAGGAACACCTCCGGGCGGCGTGCCCGAAGCCACCGAAGCAGCAGCGATTCCGTGCCAATACCCAGGGAAACTACCGCCGGCCGAGGTAATCCATGAAGGGGTCCGCCGGAGCTTAGCATTCACTATCGCAACAACAGCCATGAGGACAAACTGCACATGCTCTTGACATGTCACCTTCTCTGGATTCCAGCATGGCTAATATATGTACACTCACCCCGTTGCCTGAGCGTGCTCATGCAACTCCCATCCACCATCTTCCTATCGGCTCTTTGGCTTGGATTGGAAGGGTTCTGCCTCATGAATGCGCCTCCATGCGGCTGATGGCGCCCTCATGTGACGCTCCATTGCTAACACCGCAGTTAACTTCGTCCCAAAAGACAATATGCTGTGCTCAGTGCGGATATTTCTTGTGTCTCGTTCCAATGTTGAATAGAGTCGAGAGTTCAGCGTCGAACGACTCGTTGGAAAGCCATGCGGGCGAAGCAAACTTGGGGAATCAAGTAGCAAAAAAATCCACCGCATCGCGTCTCCTCTCACGCAAGGTCCAAAAAGACAAAAACTACAAAAAAAAGAACTTCGCCGCATCCGACCTCAGGACGCCTTCGAGGAGACACCTCGTGGCACCCGACTCCGACAGATTTTTGGATCCAAGACCGGGGATCACCCGTGGCCTTGGGACCTGCCGGGAGGAAGGCTGTGGCGAGAAGCCAGCCGACTGGGCCAAATCGGCCCTTGGCCTCAGCCGGCTGGCTTGTTGCGAGAATACTGCTGTTGGGGGGTATAAGGGTATGAACAGCTCTGGTGCAGTGAATCAGCTCCCGCCGTACACGTCACAGCACAGGTGGTGAACAGTACCTAGGTACCTTGCGCATCTGCCTTGCGACAGTCTCGAGAGTTGTTGCTCCCTGGCGAGACAGAACCTCACGTTGAATGTGCAACATGTCAAGCCATCTGGGGCATTGCATCAAGGCTACGTCGCCGGTGTCATCTCACTCCAACATCGCAAACTCGCCCTGGGCCTGATTACAAAGAGTCAGGCATGGATGAGGCTGTACGTCATGCCAACACCCAGAGGTCCCGTTGGAGAGTTCGACACGAAGCTGCATTTCCGTGCTCATCAGGGATCGGCATATCGTATTACTGTCAGCGGCTTTCTTTGCTAAAGTCTTCTCACCTGAGCGATAGGCGAAGAACTCTGAACCTGTGAGATGTTCACGACGCTAGTCTCAGTGTTCCGTGAAACCCGCACTTCGACAGTCGGTGGAGCATAAGAATCGGCAGCCTGCGATACATCCGATAGATAAGAGTTCAACTCACACTGCCTAAGTAGCTAGGGCCTCTGACCAAGCTACATGAGCACCTTTTCAGCTATCTTGTCGCCATGGGGCAAACCCCAATGTCTCGAGGTGCACAAGTACTACTGGTCGCGCGGCCTTCGGACTGGGAGCTTAGGGCAGAATCAACCAATCTACCGGCTTTTGTGGTGCAGCCGACGGGCGATGGAGGGCGCGGGTGTAGAATGACGGGTTCCTGGCCGAGCGCGCAACGTCGGCCTGCCAAAGTCGACTTCAGGAGGGTAGACTCTCAGATGCTCTTTGATACTTCTCAATATGATTGATTCGACTCAAGACACCATTTGGGCTGCATACTGGGAAAAGAAGCCGCTGACGTCGTGCGTGAGCACCGTGGCTGATATCAGTCACCACGCTACCTTCCAAAAAGTACCCTTTACTCGCACCATAAGCGCACGAGTGACCACGGCCGTGTTACCCAACCGTGAACCGCCAGGCACCAAGTCGTCGAGCTTCCTCTTTCGCCGCGAAGAGCCGTCTGTCGAGCGCCACGCCGCTAGCTCAGGCAGCGACGGGCCAATCGCGGATCAATTGCGACTCTATAAGTGCGATCAAAATAACGCCGAATAACGCCATCAACTGCGTGGGGGAAGTAGTACCGTTTAATCAATTGCGCTTCCGTTCAAGTATAAATTGTGCTCCTGCTCCTGTTCACACATCAATTGAGCTGCAACTCTAGAATGGTTACGAACCATCACCATCACAAATCCAGACTCATCCACACACTCTCACCAAGACACCTCAATTGATCAACATGGCCACCGAGTCCTCCCCATTCGACTCCCTCGCCACCCTCTCCGCCATCTCCCTCTTCACCAACGACCTCGCCGCCTCCAAGGCCTTCTACACGCGCGTTTTCGCCGCCAAAGTAGTTTACGAGGACGCCGACAGCTGCGCCGTCAAGTTCAGCAACCTCATAATCAACCTGCTACGTGTCGAGGCGGCCGCCGGGCAAGTCACGCCGGCGCCCGTCGGGGCGCGCGACGCGGGCAGGCGATTCCAGCTGTCCGTCTGGGTCGACGACTTGGACGACGCCATGAGGAAGCTCAAGGAGAGGGGCGTGGACAGCTTCCTCGACGGGCCCGAGGTGAAGCCGTGGGGGATGCGGGTGGTGACGTTTGAGGACCCGGCTGGACATAACTGGGAGATTGGGCAGAGCGTGAGCAAGTAAGACGTTTTGTAGAAGGTGAAATGGTATCATATCAAGCGGCTAAAGTGCACCCAGCTCCATCAGATGACCCATCGTGACCAACTCGAGGGTATCTCTCCGCGGCGCTCCCACAGTAAGCACATGATCTGGGGTCTGTCCATCTGCCCCGATAAAACACTCTTCGGGTTAAAGAGGTCCTTGTAAGTCCTACCTTTCGGTTTCCTCTTCTCGTTATTCACCATCGTGGTAGGTCGAGCGGTAGTAAACGCTAGGAATAGGCAGTAGCTCGAGAGCTACATATGGTGCCGCTTAGAAGGGAAGACCCTCTTATCGTACGCGATGTCAAAACTTTGCAGGACTAGAAGGTCATTTGTCCGAAGGACTAACTTCCTATCGATATTGGGAGGTCGAAGTTTTGACTTAGAAATCAGAATCGTATCGTGCCAATGTAGCAACGTTGCTTGTGTTAGACTTCCATAAATAGCGACGGGAACACCGATCAAACGTACCTTTTTGTAATGATCACGGGCTACGATGGGTGCAATAGGGATCAAAGAGTCAGTAAGGAATGAGCAGACCAAACAATGCAATTGATGCAAGACTGAAGCTTAACTTCGTCAAGCTCTACATAGAAGGTTCGCCATCTTATAGACAGTCAATCGCACGTGATTACCCTCTAGCACGCCAGCCTCTGACGTAGGGTAACTCTCTTGCTAGAGTCATATACCATATAATATATTGTGTCCTCGTTCCATTCTAGTAATATCATCAGAGCTGAGAATGCTTAGCCATGCATATTCAATATGACCTTGGTATGGAGAATTAGAAGTCGGACAGAGGCCATAGCCGCACATTCTCCGGTTAGACCAAAACGCAAAACCATAACGTCCCAGCGTCCCAAACTCAAGATATTTATAGGGTGTGGACAAAAGATAATGGGTACCTCTTGACGGGTAAACGAGCTCGAGCCATTCTTTCCCCATGGGCCCTGTGAGTGGCCATACTCGTTGCACCTCTTGAAGCCCCTGTAACTCTGCAAGGGATAGCTGGCCGTATGCCATATTATAGGCTGCATTTTGGCCGTACAATTCTCTGATATAGTCGATAACAGAGAGAATCTCTGTATATTCAGGAGGGCATATATAAGGCCAGTCATGATCTAGGACGCTATACATTTCAGAATAGTAGAAGTCGAAATTAGACCATAACGGATTTTCCCACTCAATTCCGGAATATTTTGTGAGAAAAAAGTCCGTCTGCGGTTCCCAATCGTCAGGGACGCTAATTGCAGGAGTTGCCGTAAGTTTGGCGAGGTCTGCCTCTGACCAGTCCAGCGTGCATCTCCTAGCAGCCTGTTTTAAGTCGTTGATGAGCTGAATACGCCAGAAGGCACGGATGACGCGTTGCTCCTCGGTCCACGAAGGCGTACCAGCGTCTTGTAAGTCGACCATTCTGCTTTCCCAAGGAATCATATCAGACTTTTTTAATATAAACCTCGGCCAGAACTCAAGCTTCCTCTCGATAGAATGCTTTGGCCTGAGAGTTCTGAAATTATTGAGAGAGATAGTAAGATAGTCGAGTGAGGCCCAAGTGATTTGTCGAGATGTTGCTAAAATGCTTCGTATGATAGCCGGCTTAGTGTTTTTATCCAATTTCTCTGGGGCGAATCCCTCCGGAGACTTGCGTACACGAGAGGTACAGCTCATGGCTTCCAGTGTAACCCGGTTATTGAAATCGTAGTAGCTATAGATTGGGAGAGTCCCCGAGCGGAGCAAAGCAACGATACGGAAAATAACTCTGATATGACCGCATGTATATCCAGAAGCCAGGACAGCTTCTGTAATCCCAATAGCGTATCTATCGAACACACGATATGCTGTAGGCGATGCTCGAAGAATACTGTCAAGTGATGTGAGATCGGGAAGGCGAGTGAGAATTTGGAGGAAAAGCTCAGGGGGCAAATCTTCAAGATTGGCTTTCGCTTTCTCCACGGTCAAATCTCGAAATCTGCTTTCCAGAGACATGGCAAGCTCATCTGCAGGAACTTCTGCTTAAATCGTGTATTTCAGATTGTAGTTCCCGGAATGCTGATTGGAGTGTGTAGGGGGTGGCAACTCCAACCGAATCAGTGTGGTGCTGCGCGCAATATATAAACAACCAACCACCTAGAGCCGGGAGGAGTGAGTCAGAATTCACTATGAGCTAGTTCAAATCCATCGCACGAGGCATGCAATGCGACCGACAGGGGCAATTTAATGAGACCCGTCACGTGAAATGGCTTACGCGTCCCGGAGTGCTAGTTATTTCGTATCTTCTCGCTCGCGCTGCCCCCAAATGTCGTCACCACGTGACATAAGGCTTGGTTCCTTTGTCTCCTCAACGCTTTTTACGCATTTCAAGACTTCTTTTTTTGGTTTAAAGAGCTGGTTCATTCGACCTCATAGCCAGTCGCTTCGCTCCGTCGCCGGTGGAGTAATCTCCCGGGCCGATTCCTGCAGCGCATCAGGGATCCTTGTCGTCTTACCGCTAATTATATTCAAGCTTTCCCCCCTGAAGTAGACACCCTACTCTCCACCCTTTAAACACTTTGCTGCTACGCAAAGGTCATCATGTCCGCCAGTAAGCATCGAAAAAGCCCCGAACAAGCTGCCAACTCGTCTACTTCGCTAGTTGAGAAGGTCAAGATAGGCGCAGAGGACCTAGTTCTTCAAGCGCCGAACAACTCAATCCCGGAGGTTGAGATGTCTTCCTTTTGTGGCCCAATATTATTGGCATGATATCGCTCTGGCTTCGAGAGTTACAGTTGGGCTTCTGCTAACCCATTTGTGTGCTCTTGGAAAGGCTACTGTTGAATCATTCTCGCTATGGCCTCCTTGTACTATATGCCTGTCCATCCTCGTACTTGCTCGTTGCTGCATAGTGTCTCCTGCTTGCTTGATGCCCTCGATGGCTACGCCGCAAGAAATTTCCAGGAATCAACCGGCTTTGGCACCGTCCTCCACATGGGAATAGACCGCTAGTTATATTGGAATGGTTCTGTAATGACGATCGTGTGATCAACATGGCAGCCAGAGAAGGGAGTCAATTCTATACTGCAATGGAGACTGTTTTCCTACGCATACTAGAGTTTCGCTTCACCCTTGCCTATACATATAAGCTCTAGCCGTGCAACGTCTTTAATAATTTCTTCGCTGCCGCTGCTAATGTTAGCTTCGGACACGGTTATATGAAGACATCGTAGAAGATGAGTACTTACTGATATGCGAAATATTTTCGGGACGGCCGGACAGATCCGTGATCCCACATTTGCGGAGACAGGCCTACATGTGGATTGAAGGGTGAGGGCATAAGGAGCATCGGGGTCTCGATGATCAGATTGTTTGGCATGTTTTTCCGACTTTTCATGAGCTCTTCACAGTTTAATTGAGGGAATTGCTGCCCTTCCACTTGTCAAGATGGCCTTCGTTGCCTCTGGTGTTTCTTGACGAATATTTACGTGACGAATTGTGAAATAGCGAAGCAACTGCGCGCATGTGTCTTACATATCTGACTGCTAAGGGAAACAGATAGTCGTTGTATCGGCCTGACGCAGCACGTGCGTTGTGAAATGGAACATGCTTGTACAGTGATGCTCGCATCGTGACAGCATGTATCTATAGATCCTAAATTACTTGGCTATCCTAGCGCGCTCTCTCTCTTTCTCTCTCTCTCTCTTTCTCTCTCTCTCTCTTTCTCTCTCTCTCTCTTTCTCTCTCTCTCTCTTTCTCTCTCTCTCTCTTTCTCTCGTCTTTGATCCTTTGTATAATTCTGGCGGATGTAGCGTCTATAGGGCGTGGTGGACCATATACCTCAAGCCATGAGCTCTTGGTCATTATAGAGTTTTCCGGTACTGTTCGGTTGTCAATCATCCATTCGTCTGATACGCCACCTGAAGGTGCTACAGTCTTGGCTTGCAGAATATCCGCACGTAAGCCCATAAGCCAAGGATGCACGGCTAAGAAGTATCGTTTAGGAAACTAGGGCTCAGAGTTATAAGGTTTAGACTACGGAGTAGACTTACCGCTAATATAGTCGCGTATAGTAATAAAGTCGCTATTATTAGAGGGCGTGACCTCTATCTTAAACCCTTTCTTCCTCAGCGGTCTATCCTCTCCGCAACAGCGTATGAGAAATTCAGTATCCGAGTCCTCCTCCCAGCTACCGTCCTCCTTAGGCTCTTTTGCGTAGGGCCGGTCGTCATCGCTAAGATCTCCATAGGTGACATACTCGGCCGTAGTATGATATTGGTGCCATTCAACCCAATCATACTCCCATTCGTTAAGTTCGGGGATCGAAGCCTCAATAGAAGAGACCTTTGGGTCGGTCACAGGCAGGGATGCGATGTCATGCCAGGTGCCACTGCCATTGTTATCTTGCTGGAAGCAGGGGTCGAGCTCGCTCACGTCACGAGCGGTCCTCAGGACGGATATAGCGGAAGGAAAGGCGCCTCTGAGAGGCCAGTAGAGACGCTTAAGAGCGGCAGAGAAGCGGACACGCTCCCTATTGCTCCGGAGCTCCTTGAGAGAGGGGTATGGAGGCCCATCCGGTAGGCTCGACAGTGCAGCTGCCATGGTTAGGCGATGCGGCGTGTGCGAGCAATGGCTTTGTTCAGGCGTAAGTCGGAGCATTCACATGCAGTCCCGGGGTGATAGAGACACGTATTAAATAGGGCCATGCCGGGCCCAAAAACAATTCGGCGCTGTGGGGTGTTTTTGAGCCCCCTCACCGACCCCCCTCTCCACAATACTTCATGAGGGGCATGAGACGCCGCATCGCTCGCAAGATCGCCCTTAAACTCAGGGGGAACATGAAATCAAGATCGGTTCGCCTGCCTGCATCCATCTTCATCTCGTGGTGGTGGACATCTATCTGTGCGTCAGCCCTGAGTCTGTCTTTGCCCCTCCACAACTCCTCCTCTACATGAATGATGGGAATTGCACATATGAGGTGGGTTCACAGGCAGTAGCATATGGGCTATGTCCATGCGATGGCGATGGTTCATCATCAACAACGCCCAAATATGGATTTGATTCGTAGTCAGGTCACATCGTGGAAGCTCCATCCACCTGCTTCCATCCCGTTTCGCAGAAGACTATCGTCTCCTAAGTCTGGTTGGTTTCTTGTCCTCTGTGTTTTTGGTCTGGTTCTTGTACATGATTACCTTGATCGCACGCGTAATTCCATCTTCCGCTTGGCTTCATGCCTGTCGTCGACACCTCCTGGGCTCTGCTGGTCTAAAAGAGCAGTGATGCACGAGCAACTACGCTCAAAGTCCATACTCCAAAACCTCAGAGATCGCCTTTTGGGGCTCCCACGGCGACGGGAGTGGAATGTTTTGATTGATGCTTGTTAAGGGTCAACAAACCAACTGTCTTGCACTAACCACGTTATGAAGACAGGTCAAGAAGGCAGTGGTCTTGGTTTAGGGGCCAATGGGGTGAAGATCGGAATATCTTCGATCTCCAATCAGAGGGTTGCGAGGTTACACCATTCGCGAGTCATAATATTAGAGGCGTACAGCGAGAGATACCATGTACATCGCTTGAGTCTTACGTATTGCAAGACCGTGGCGCGCCACAGCCCAGCTGATGACTCCGCGAGATACCATAGATTGTCGCACAAACTCAAGAACACGTAATACAGATTTCAGGGTTCTTCGGGACTTTCAGTTTCGTGATGGCGTTCACCGTCACTCGATGCGCCTCAACCATTGCAATCATCGGCTGCTGCTGGATGTGGTGAAACGGCCCGATCGCGTTTGCGGCGAAAACGCGGTGCAGGAGACTAAGGAAACGTTGCTTGGCCCAGAGGTTGGGGTAGGCGCCGTCCTCGTCCTGGGGGTTGTCGGCGTATGGCACCACGGGTCCGAATTGCCGTGCATCTCCGACAAAGATACAACTCGCGTCTGGGAACTTTGCGGTGGCCATCCCCGACACGACCACGGTCTGGCTCCCATCTGCCCAAGATGCGGATATCTATGGCATGACCGCGGATCGCACTGTCCGCGCGCATTTCTTTCTCCTGGACATGGCAGGCATTGCGGACTTACTCCCAGCCGTCGGATAAGATGTCTCCTTTTATCCACACTCACAGATCGCTTACCGCATCCCCCGAGCCACTCAACTGGGAGCTACGCAGATCACACGCATTGGCACCGCCATATTCGTGGAACTGCGAGATGCCGAGACAAAAGGCCACAATGCGCATGATGACGTGGCAGCACAGCTGGCCACCGCTCAGGCAAAGGCAAAACCGAATGACGAACAAATCGACCGTCTAACTGCTAAGCTGGAAAAGATTAGGGAGGACACTATAACCCGCGCAGCAGAGCGATACCTCTTCCGCCTTATGCCTCAACAGGCAAACATTGACAATGAGGACGAGGAACTTGCTTAACGACTTACCGCGGCTCACACGGCCTGGGAACAGCTTCGTCGAGTGAGAGATGAAGAAGACACTAACTGGATCGCGCGCATCAACCTGTGGGTTCGTGACCGTGGTCTGGTTATGCCCGCCAATTACGTACCGACTTGAGCGACCCTTTCCGCGGCGTACGCATGCCGCTGCCACCAGGAATATCGGCAAACGTAGCTATATTGTACGTCCGTACGCCACTTCAACCAAATTAGATCCCAGGAATGATACCACTACCCGCTCGATACCTCTTCCCTACTGTCTGCCCAACTCTCCCGGTCCGATAGTTCCTCGGAAAAGCCTTTGAGACTACATCATCGCGGCAGATGTTTGTTGCGAAAATGCGCTTCACTCCATCCGATACTACTGCTAAATTGGAAGCCGCCGCTGTCACCGCAATGAACGCGCTGAACAGACAAACACCAGCAGGACAGTGGTGGAAATGGCTCTCGAACCAGCCTTCTGCAACGAGGTCATTCGCGTCACCCTTTCTGCAGATGCGGAACACGTCACGCTTAGCAAAGGCCAGACATTCTTCAAAGACCTGGAGCTACACCTGCCCAGTACCAGAGTTATTGGAGAACGCGTTTGGGACTCTCTCCAGCCGATGGCGAAAACTCAGTCCCTTTCTGTCCTTATCCCGATCCACAAGAACAGAACCGCAGACGTGCCCCTAGCCTTTTGGATGGGCGCCCAAATCCCCCTCTCCGCTATCCATCCGTTCCAGGATGTTCTCCTGCACACCCGCAATGGATACACGGATCTCACGTATGACAACTGTCATATAAACGGATTGCCCGACCGCCTAACCCCTCTGCGTCCCGTGAATCTCTTTCACAATCTTGAGCATCTCACAGTCGCCAACATTCAAGGGTGCGTCGAAGATGTGGACTTCCAGGACTTCCAAGCCGATAAGCTTTGGAATATCCGAGTGCGTCTCATGTGCATCGCAGTTCCAAGCAATCCAATTGGAGAACGATACGGGCACTCGTTGCGGGTCTCGTACCTCGTTCACAGTCCATGCTGACGGCTCGATGAGCTGGATTGGCCAGAGGTTTCCTGCATGAAAAGCCAGGTTTAGCTGGGTGACTTGTCACGACTCGATAAGACGAGGGCCGTGTACGAGATGCAGCGGGACCCGGCTCCCGAACGATTAAGAATGGACCACCGCGACTGGCAAGAGTCGAGCGCAACGAGAGAAAAAAAAAAACTTGACCGACATCCAAAGGTCGAGCGCCCCGCAGGTTGGAGCAGGGTCGAGCAGGGTCCTGTCGATATCATATTTTGTTATGGCAATGGCTGGGCCAGTCTCCGCTTCGGCTGAGGGGTTGTAGGCCGTATCTAGACATAACTTGCAGAGTCTAACTACGTAGTACGTTCTACATTACTCCGTACATGGGGCTAAGAATGACGCGGACACGTGGGGTAAAAAGCTATCGAGATCTATTTAAAATCAAGTCGGCCGTCCCACTAACGAGCATCAGCTTTTGTGGTTATCACGCCGTCACGCGGGACACACGGCCTCGTTTCCACGGCCGGGTGGGGTCCGACGATCTGGAATCCAGGAGGCGGCGGGAGCGTTGTCGTCCCGTGTCCACCGGTCCCTTTTGGGGCGTTTTAGTGCCTCAATCAGGATGGTCTTTGGGAAAACCGACGGGGATCGGGCGGCTAGCGTGCGGCTGGACGACGGCTATCGCAGAACGTATCACCACCATCGACGGACCAGGAAGCCGTCTCGCCGCGCGAAGTTGGGCGACAGCCTGTAGCCTGCCCTTTCGTGCCCACGGCCCATCAGAAAGAATCGAAAAGAACGCTTAGGCAGCATTGGCATCGGCGATGGACCGAGAAAATTTTGTTGGTCGGTATGTCGAGCTTGCTACAAATACGAGGCGCCCGCTGCCGGGGTGCAGGCCGCTCAGACCTTGCGAGGGGGCCCTGGGCATGGCCAGCATGGCCGAGCACCAGCAGCAGCATACTCCGGCCGGCATGAGAAACAAGTAAACGGGTGCTGCGTAGTGGAGGTGATTTGCTGGGCTGCGCGGTCAGCCGGGCGGTTGGTGCGACTCGATGGACCGTGGCTGCGGAGGTTTGCGAGCAGCTTGCCAATCGCCTGGCCCTCGGCCACTTTTGAGCGTCGAGAGGCATCCGAGCAAGATAGGCATCGGAGGGCCGTCTGTCGTGCGTACGCGTAAAAGACCCGTTGGGCCCTGACCACGAGTCTATCGCTCACGACTCCACCGTGTGGGTAGGCGAGCCACTGGCAGCAGGCCTCGACTGCATCCCAGATCCCCGTCCCGGGCTTCTCGGCCACGACGCCGCGCCCCCGCAGCAGCCGAAGGGGACGATTGCAGGGCAGCGACTGGGCTGGAGATTTTTCGAGTCTGCAGACTGGTCCGAGCCCCGGTCCTTGAGGCGTCCAGTCCGCCACGGAGCTGCGGTGGTCGTGCTTGTATCACAGCCTGGCGCAACGCCGCAGATTTGACAGCGGCCAGGCGATACAGGGTGCTCGTACGGAGTACTCCGTACTATCGGTGCCGTCCATGGGTGGGTGAGTCCCTGGTTGCGTGAGATGGACGATGGGAGCCTTTCTTCGCACAACGCAGTCATCGTCTCGTACTCGTCCACTTCCCTGCCACCCTGTGTTTGTTCGCCGCCCAGCCTTATATGTGTGTCAGCCACCTTGCTGTGCGCATCTCTCTCCTCGTATTCTTGCTCTCTTCAGTCTTCTCAATTATCTCTCAACTTCGCCTTCTCGTCTGGTTAATCGGCAACTTGGCTTTGAGGGGGTGCTGGTGAGAATTCGGGAAGTTAGCTTGCGCGCTGCCACCTGCACCAGCGAGTCTCGCGGAACGGGTATTTCATTTTTCCAAGTCCCTTTCCCATTACCTGCCCGAGCAAACAGCATCCCAGACGCCCGACTCCTGGAACCATCGCAAAGTTGCGTCTGCGTCTGCGGCTACCGATACGACAGGGCGTGCAGCTGCGCGCTGGCTGCCTTACACGCCTGCCTGCCCTTTCCAGAACATGCGGAGCCCCTGCTGCTGACGAGTACGAGTGTTAGGCGAGTGTCGACTGCACGTCCCATCAAGGAAGCCGATCTTCAACTCCTCATCCATCACCCGTCAGCCCGCACGCCCGCCATCTCGGTTCCTTCGTCCTCACTTGCAGCGGCTACCGCTGTTGTTACCGCCCGCCTCCGCAATCCGTGCATCCATCGCGGCCAAATCGCGAACTAGTTGTAAGCTACCGTGCTCAGCGCAACGTCCACCCCTGGCGACCTGGGGCTGAGAGCTGAACTCTTGCTTGGCTTGGCTTGGGCTACTCCGCCCCTCCGTCCACCGGGGCCGACACGCTGGTCTACCAGGTGGGAGAGTTTCACTCGGGATCCGCCTGGGAGCCGTGCCGTCCCTCGTACCAGCTCCACTTGCAAGGGCCAGGCACGCACGCACCAGCCTTAAAACCGCCGTTGCCACACTTCGACTTGTTGCGAGGACGTTCATACGCGAGGACTTTCTTTCCCCCCTCGCGGCTTAGAGGCACCGCCGTGGCTGCGGCCCTTTCCCCTTCTCGCTCCTTGGGTGCGCGTGCCGAGGAGGCAGTATCTCGTTTTCAGACTTATGCCGGGTGGCGTCCCCGCCAGCCCCCGATCCCTCTCCTGCCCGATTCATCTCATTCACATTCACGACGACAGCTCGTTGGCCCTGTCATTGCCACCTGGACTTGCAGCTCGCCTTGACCTTTTACAACCTTTCGACTTGCCACCCAACTTGTCACCCCGCTCATCCCTAAACTACAATGTCCATCTTTTCCAATCTCCGAAAGAGTCGCCAGCAGGCCAAGGAGCACAATGCAAAGATGGCTGAGCAGAAGAAGAAGGAGGAGGAGAAGGTGCCATATAAACACGTGCCGACACACGCCGCCGCAGACGCCTTTGCGAGCGCTCCGCCAAGCTGGAGGGAGGCCGACCGGCCACGCATCATCGAACAGAATCGCAGAAGGAGCGCAATGGCTGCGAGCGGGCATCATATGAACATGCCTGGGCCTGGCCATCCTCGCATCAGCAGCAGCTTGTCTCGTGTCTCCTATCCGGGGGAAGACGTCGCTTCTGCAGTTCGCCTGCCAAGGGTGTACAGTTACAGCGGCGTTTCTCCGTATTTGGATCGAAGCCGGGAGGTGGTATACTCAGTACCCGACGTCTACTATTCACAACCCCCATCCTTGAAGGGGAAGGATGTCGCCGGAAGTGCAGGATGCGAACCACAACGCGTCAGCCCAACGTCTAGCAAAGGTCTGTGAAAGCATTCCAAAGGTGGTAGCCATCGTGCTCTCACAGAGCTAACTTTCACCAGGAGATACATATCCGGTTGACAGCTCAGGCGGTTCCACCAGCTCTCAAGACGACCTCGAGATGAGGACTTCTCGCTCAGCGGCAAGGCTAAGTGTACCGGCACATCGGCTGCATCCGAGCCATCGTCGACGACTATCCGACGCCTCCGCGAGCTCATCCAAAGCCACAGGTTTGTCCGTCTACCCGCGAGACTCCCGGCCACCACCATCGATGAGGGGCTTCGCATCGATCAACCAGGTCGCCGCGCCTCTGCCGACGTACCCAGGCTCCCTGCATCCTGTCGCGCCGCCGCAAGCCACCTCCTCTAGCCCGAGTCACGCCAACGGGTCGTCAACACCTGTCATGCAATCGTCGCGCCAAAGCTCGAGTTCCTCGCTATCCGGCTTGGCTCCCGTCTCTGCACGGCCGGCTGCGTCGGCTCCGGCCACGCCAGCTGTCGCAAATGCATCTCAAAGCGAGAATTCCCTGAGCTGGGTATCGATCCCAAATACGGAGCTGGATTTGCCACATTCGGCCGATGCGGTCGGTACGCAACCCCCGGCAGCGGAGACGAGGACGTTCAAAGACAGAAAAACCGCCAGGATGACGCGCTTTACCGAACTTGATCGCATCGAATCGGCCGGCGCAGAGCCTGAGTATCAAGACTTTGACCGCGCGGACCGTAGCCGAGCCCCGCCTCCTCTTGCGCACGAACACGTCGTCAACGTGTTTCCCGAGCCGGTATCGCTACCTGAGCCGGCGAATTCATCGAGCTCCAAGTCCAAAAAGCTTGCCAAAGGTGGGGGAAAGCTCCTCAAGAAGAACCGGTGGTCAAGCTCCAAGAGCCAACCCATCACTGCTTGAGTGTGCTATTGGCTCCCCTTATGATGATTTGAACGGCTTTTGGGATAGAATGCTTGGCGTTTGGAGTTACGCATCTCGCGGAAATGGGAAGCATGATGTATTGGACAAGCATGTTGGATAGAGAATTGGTGGTCGCCAGCTTAGTACTTAGCGAGCCTGCATGGAAATGAGCCATTTGTCAGGGCAAGACTAGAAGCGACTGTGGTCGAGATAAACCGAGTGCCAGGCGTCAGATGTGTGTTGGCTTTGGGCTCAGTCCTGTGGCGTTCTGATGACTGCCCTAAGAACTTTTGTACGGAGGCTCTACGAGATGCGGAATTGCAGGAGATCTGTGCTGAATTGGTTGAGCAGACAACCTTCAACTTTGATTATAGGCTAGCGTCTCACCGTCTGCCTCATTTACGATACCTTCCAACGGGAAAACACGCCGCAGCCGTGGTGTTGCGGATCATCGTCATCCTCTTCTAGTCGCTCAATTGACTGTGCCTTGATGGCTTCAGACGGCGATGGCGGCAGCAGCAGCGGCAAGGCCACCCCAAGATATGTTTCAGCCGCGACGCCTAGCCGATCATTCGCTCCAGGATCTGGTCTCGGAGCATCTCCGCGTTGCCCGTGGAGTCCACAGTGATGGCGTTGCGCTCTGGACGGCACGGGTTTTCAATCCACCTTTGGAAGCGAAGGCGAGAGTTTTCGCCAGCACGAGCGCCCTGTGCAGCAGCAGGAGGACTTTCGACACCAGCTCGCTGGCTCGCCATCGGATCTCGGGCGCGCAGCCGCTGATCCAACAAATCGATGTTTTGAACCTTGCACTCGACGTACCAGTAGGTGTAGCCGTATTCTTTGGCCAGTGCAGACCCTTGATCGAGAACCTCCTGGAAGTTGCAGGTGCTATCGATGATGATGCTATGGCCTTGCTTCATGATGTCTTGGGCCAGTGCCCACTGAAGCTTGTAGGCATGCTTTGCCGCCTGGTCGAATGGAAGGTTGGATTCAAGAAGACTGGATCTGACGACGTCGTGGTCGATGACCACCCCACCGATCGAGCGGCCGAGCAGTCTTGCCATGGTGCTCTTCCCCGAACCTGGCGCTCCAGACATCTGGATCAAGACCTTGCGTGGCGTCTGCTGCGTGGACATATTCGCTGTGCCGTAAGAGGTGTATGCTTGAGGTGGTGGATGAGGCGATGAAAAAGGGAGACTATGATCGAGAGGCACTCGGTGCCTTTTCCCTCGGGTAGCGACAACACCCTTGGGACCCCCAGGCTATAATCTTGTTACGAACACAGCAGCACCTCCGCCCCTACCTGACTGTCTACCTACGAGTATTGTCGTGATCGACATTACAGAAGTGGTGTTGAGTTGGGTCGCCAACTTCGGGTGTGGCCATGGTGGTGGGGGGCCTGACTTATAAGTTTACCCTGGACCGCGCCACATGGCGCGCCATGATAACTACCCAAAGAGTACGGAGGAGGCTTACGAGATGCGGAGTTGCGCGAGACCCGTGCTGAATTGGTTGAGCAGACAACCTTCAACTCTGACTACCGTGCACGTTGCATTGGTTAATCTCTGTTCCCGCGTTCGCGCTTCATGCACTTCCAGGGGAGGGCTTGCTTGGAGCTGAGAGGTGCCTGTTTGCATGCTTCCTTCCGCAATGTTTTATTAATATCAGCTACCCCGGACCGGTGACATGCGCGCCCACACCCCCGTCGAAGCAGGCACCTCCCTGCGCCAGGGGTCCTGCCGCCGATTGGCCAGCCCAGCGCCACACCTTGTCAGTGAACATCTGGCCTGGCGCGCGAAGCTGTCCTCCAGCAACCACCCCTCCGACCAGCTGTTCACTCGTTTCCTCCCTTCCACAAGCCTTTCTGCACTGCAAGCTCAACGAGTTGAGACTGCTGCTTTCTTCCATGGGCGCCGCTTAACCGGGATCTCGGCTCCTTCTCCAGCGGAGCTTGGTTTCCGTTGCGCCACGGCTTGGGCGCTGCACGATGCAGCTGCTGCAGGAGCTCTTTGCGCGGTTTCTCGGCCCGCTGTGGGCGTGGATCGAGGCGACTCCCGTGCTCGTGCTCTTCGCCTGCTTCGTCGCGCTGGTATTCTTTGCGCTTCTCTCTGTATGTGACGTCTATACCGTGCCCCCGGTGCTGTACATGAACCAGGTCCGCTGATGATAGCTTCCTCGTCCGGCTCAGCTCTTTGGCCTCCTGCACCTCGTCGCCCCCAAACCGCGTCCCGTCTTGCCCTCCGAGAAAACATACATCACCTCCAGCCCCTCTGGCACAGCGACTGCGCCCCGACAGCTGCCATGCTGGTATGACCGCTGGCTGGCGGAGCGCCGCCTGCAGGAGCAGCGACTGCGGCCCCTCGAGGCGTGTCCCACGACCGACATCGGCGCCATTGAGCCCGCCCAACTGCGTCTGAGCGTTGTCTTTCCGGCGTACAACGAAGAAGACCGCATCATGCCCACCCTCGAGGAGGCTGTGGCGTACCTCGACCAGCACGTCGGTCGGTCCGCCATCGCCAAGGCGCCTCCGTCCCCGAGCAAGAGACGACATGCACGTAGCCACTCGGCTGGCTCTGTACCGACCGAAGAGCTTGGCGGGTACGAGATCCTGGTCATCGACGATGGCAGCCGGGACAAGACCGTGGATGTGGTGCTCGACTTCGCCAGGAAGAACGATCTGCACGACATTCTACGCGTCGTGTCTCTGACCAAAAATCGTGGCAAGGGCGGCGGTGTCACTCATGGGCTGCGACACGTGAGGGGCGAGTATGTGCTCTTTGCCGACGCGGACGGAGCTTCGAGGTTCAGCGACGTGGGCAAGTTGATCGAGGGCTGCGAGGAGGTGGTTGACGGGACGAATCGCGGAGTCGCCATTGGCAGCCGTGCGCATCTCGTCGGCAGCGAAGCGGTGGTAAAGGTACCCTACCAAGCCCTCACGTCTAATGCTCTGATCCATGCCACCCGCTGACTTGTAACCGTCAGCGTTCCGCCCTGCGCAACTTCCTCATGCGGTCCTTCCACCTCGTCCTCACCATCCTCACGCCCCCGGCCACGTCGCGCATCCGCGACACCCAGTGCGGCTTCAAGCTCTTCTCGCGCGCGTCCCTGCCCCACATCGTGCCGTACATGCACACCGAGGGCTGGATCTTCGACATCGAGATGCTCATGCTCGCCGAGTCGGCCCCCGCCACCCCGGTCCTTGGCAGCGACGGCAGTGTCATCGGCACCAGCCCCGGCATCAAGGTCGCCGAGGTGCCCATCGAGTGGCACGAGGTCGGCGGCAGCAAGCTCAACGTCATCCAGGACAGCATCAAGATGGCCATCGGCCTGGCCGTGCTGCGCGCGAGCTGGATGATGGGCGTGTACCGCCGGCGGCTGACCTGAGGGACCGTTGGCGATGGGGAATTTTTGCGGACAATCGGACGGAGCTCAGTGTATCAGGGATTTGGGTCAATTGGCTCGGCGCTAGTCTAATTACTACACGGCAAGATAGAAATCTAAAACGATCTCAAGATCTCAAGCAATGGTTGACAATTCATCGAGGTGTGATATTACTATTATTACCATCTAATACGGGCGTCCGCAGCGCCGTTGCCGACTCGAACAAAGGCCCTCTTTCGTATATCATCTATTACCGAATGCCCTCATAGGTACCGACCATGCAGACGTCCACTTCCAGCAGTCGTGACACGCATGCCTCCGTCTATGTATATGTACAAGAAGTTCTAGCACCCCCCCGAGAGCGTGTGAGCACCTAAAAAAAAAAAACACCCCAACGCCCGCACGAAATGCACATTGACACAGCTCGATCCGACAACCGTCTGCCCCGTCACTGGAAGCCCTCGCGCCAGACGAGCGGGAGGAAGACGCACGACGCCTTCCACAGGATGAGGACGGCGTCGATGATGGCGAGCGGGATCATGAGCGGGGCGAGGGGCCCGCTGACGACGGCGCCGGCGTTGAGCCTGATGGCGAGGAAGGCGACGGAGAAGAAGTGGTAGGCGAGGACGGCGGGCTGCTGCAGGATGCCGCCGAGCAGGGCGACGGGCCCGTCGGTGACGCCGCGCTGGAAGTACTCGAAGCAGCCGCGCTGGAGGGCGCGCAGCTGGCGGTTGTCGGCGGCGAAGAGCGTGTAGAGGGCCTGGGCGAGGACGTTGATGATGGAGGTGCACGACTTGCGGCGCCAGTAGAAGGCGTCGACGGCCTTGCGGATGGCGCGCTGGTCCTCGAGGTCGCGGATGCGCTCGGGGTGCAGCAGCTCCGAGAGGATGAGGGCGTCGTTGAAGGCGACGGTCATGCCGCCGCCGGTGAGCGGGTGGCGCATGTTGAAGGCGTCGCCGAGGAGGACGACGCCGTTGGGCGTCTGCTGGGTGGGCGGCAGCCAGCTGTTGGGCATGCTGCGCGGGATCTTGCCGTCGGCGAGGGCGCGCTCGGCGGCCGGGCGCACGGCGGCGGGCAGCGCGGGGATGGCCACGTTCTTGATGTAGCCGCGGACGCCGCCCTTGGCCGGGGCGGCGTCCGGGCAGTTGATGGGCACGTCGAAGAGGGCGCGCGTCTCGCGGGAGCCGATCTGGTACAGCAGGACGGGGGAGGCGGCGCCGATGATGACGTGGCCGAAGCCGGGCTGCGGCAGCGGGCAGTCGATGAGCTCGAGGGCGTAGAACTTGCTCTTGACGACGGGCTTGCTGTCGAGCACCTGCTTGCGGAACTTGGAGTCGTAGCCGTCGGCGATGACGGTCAGCTTGCCGAAGAAGTAGTCGGGCTTCTTCTCGCCCGTGGCGGCGTCGACGGTGGTGCGGGCCTCGACGCCCAGGATCTGGTCCGAGTGCTCGCCGCGCACCGTCTTGAGCACCTCGGTCTCGACGACGGTGATGTTGGCGTGGGCTTGGCAGGCCTTGCGCAGCTGCGAGATGAAGCGGCCGTGGTGGAAGCCGCAGCCCTCGGGGCGCTTGCCCTCGGTGCCGGCGCCGCCCCACTTGAAGGGCACGTCGCCGGCGTCGTCGAGCGGCGGGTAGGGGATGAGGGCGTCGTCGCCGTGGTAGATGACATTGTAGCCCCTGCAGGGCGAGGCGTCGATGCCGTCGAGGCAGGCGCCCAGCCCGAGCCGCCGGAGGGACGCGACGCCGCCGGGCTGCAGCAGCTCGCCGACGATGCGGTCGGGCTCCTTCATCCAGCGCTCGAGCAGCAGCACGGAGCGGCCCTGGTCGGCGAGCGCGTAGGCGATGGCGCAGCCGAAGACGCCGGCACCGACCACCACCACGTCGGCGTCGTGGTACGTCTCGCGGCGCTCGCGCGCGTCGGCGGCGGCCGGGGCGGGCACGGCGGGCTTGGCCATTGCAGCGGAGGGAGGGCGGCGAGCCGTCGCGTGGCTATCGCTTGATCGACGAGGGCGGTGCGGTGCGGTGCGTTGCGGTGCGTGGTCACCGTGGAACGAGGAGGACAGGAGGGGAGGAGGATCCGTTGGTCGTGGATGGATGAATTGATTGCGGGCGGGGAACGAAGAGAAGGAGGATCCCGTCGCACAGCCTCAGGCCATCACAAGTTCTGCACTGCTCTGCACTGTTCCGAACGAAACGAGTTCAACGGCGTGGGATGGGTGCCGGCGCGCAGGTGGTCGGGGCGGGCGTGCGAGTATTATAAGAGACGAATACTGACGGGCGGGACTCCCATCGACGACGTTGAAAATTGCCCCCATTAATCCCGTCCCCGACCCGCGCTGCAGGCCAATCCCCTCCCCGCCGCTCAGGGGTCCCTGCACGCAAAAGTAGCGCCACGAGACCGCTGGCGGGCAAACCGCACCACTGTGGCTCCCGTGCCGACCCCTGCGGCCAATAGACGCCGTTGAGATCTCACCACCGAATCGAACCACGGCAGCCCAAGTCTTGGGGCTCGTCACATGTGATTCTGCTTTTCCATCTGGCGCAGCATGCTGCGTAACCAACCCCTGACCAGGTTGCTTCAAGCTTGCCTCCATTGACCAATGCCGTGGCCTGCGTCGTCAGCGCCACCAGAACGGCTCAAAAGGACTGCCCGAAATGCCGAGAACTGCTTCACGCTCGAAACCCAATTCGTGGTCAATAAGTAATTTGCTTCGACTTTATTGTTCCGCAAATGCTCGTAGTACATGGCCGTCAAGAGCTAGGTAGATACACTTTCAATGCTCTTCTGTAATCTACATATGTGACATACCTAAGGTATATATCAAAGCTAATCTCGTGTTGCAAACGCAGGGCTCGTCCTCCATCCAACACGTCGCTCTCCTCGCCCCAAAACAACTCATGGACCTGGTATGGCCTGACTTTCAGCCTCCCCCAGCGGCAACTGCCAACATCGGGCGGCCCGTCAGCTGTCGCAACTCCGTCTTCGGCGGCCGCTCGACAAGGGACTTGCCGCCGCGAGCAGCACCTCTTTGGACGACCGTCCCGCGTGTCTCAGCCTTGGGGGTCTTGATGACGCGCACAAATGCTTCAGTTACCGCCCGCCGGTGCTCCTTGTTGGAGCGGCACTTTTTGACGTGCATCAGGGCCTCGTCCAACTTATCCAAAGCCTTCCGGTGCGAGATCCTCTCCTGCGTATCGACAACCGTCCGCATCGCCACCGTCTTCATGGCAAGCTTGACACTCTCCTTGCACGTCCGACTACCACGCCACCATTGCTCCTCGGACGTGAAACTGGAAAGCACTGCCTGGAGCGTCGAGTAGCGTGCGGACCCTGTATATGCAAACACGAGATTGGCAAAGTTGTACTCGTTGTACAGCAGCTCGCCGTTGGCGTTCTCCCTGGCTGCTATCTCACACATTTCGGCAGCCGCTCGTAGGTCGCCCTTCGCCGCCAGCGCCTGTGCCGCTTTGTTGTACGCGCTGTCGTGGATGCGGGCCCCCATCCTCAGAGCCTCGTCTATGAGGTGGTTCGGGTCGTCGCCTCTCTCCAGTCGCGCCAGCAGTAGAGGCGTCAAGGCTTCGCTCACATCGTGTCCCTGCTCGTGAGCTTTCGCAACGAGGGCAACGGCGTCGTCGATTCGCGTGCCCTTCGTCCCGAGACGTTCCACAACTGCAAGTCGCAATTTGTTGCCCGAGAACGTCGAAACACTGCCATAGTTTGCCTTTGTTGAATATGCAGCGGAAGAATCGGGTGAGACTTTGCTTGATCTCGACGACCGGTCCCTCGGATGTAACACACCGACGGGGTCAACGTAGCCGGAGCCAACTTCCAAGTTGAATGGTGAACATGATTGTAAGCTCCTTTGCAGCGTGGCGATGCTCTTGTCGGAGAAGCTCCAGTACTTGCGACACCTGGAATAAAATCTTTGAACAAAGTCGTCGTCCAAACACAAGCCGCTGTCGCTGCAGAACCGGAGCCACGCGAACATCGAATCGGCCTGGTGGCGGCTGGCATACTTGTCTAAAACAGAGTACACCCATCGGTATTTCAGCTTCATGCGATAGTCTGCGACGAAGCTGCGCAGGAGAGCCTCGAGCTCCTCGGGCGAATGGCTTTGAGCAAAAACGTCCGCGACCTTGGCCAGCATGCCCTGGAACTCGGTTCCACCGACGTTGGCAACGTGCTTGAGCTCATTGATCTTGACATGAACGGACTCCCACTGCCCCCTCGCGGCGTCCCTAACCACCAGCTTGCTCTGCAGTCTCATGTCGATCTTGCTGGCATTTGGTTCCAGTGTCTGGATGAACTGCATCTCCTTTTCGGCAAAGACATCATCGCCCTTCTCGATAGCCGAAATCACCATCAATCGTCGGATCTTGTAATTCGTGGCGACGGGAAGATCAAATCGTTGGAACAATCCAGCGGCTTGCATTGCCCGGTAGACTTGCTTGGTGTCCTGGAAATTGTCCTGACATCTTCCATATCGTGCGAGTATGCGATAAAGCAGCATGCCGCGCATCCACAACTGAGATCTCGTGGGGTCTGAGAAGAGGTCGAGTGCTTCGCCCATGTGCTTGAATCCATGACCTTCCGTGGATTGAATGAATGGCACTATGACCTTGAGAGGATCTCTGCACAAAGGAATCAGTGCAGCAAGGATGGCAGTCGGTTCGACTGGGTCATAATCAAGGGCGATCCTCATCAGCTTCACGCCGCTGCACCTGAGAGGCTTAGCAGCCTTGGGTAACGGCAAGCCGAAGGACCCGAGCCTTTCGAAGATGGAAGTCGCCAACTCGATTCTCTGGAGAGCGCCTGATCTATCGATGCGATGTGACTGTAGATCATGCAGAAGTAGCTCCAGCGCTACTACTGCTTCGTCGTAAAACGGCCGAGGAGGCGATCCGCTTTGCGTCAGTCGAGCAAAGTATTGTCGGGCTGTATCCACCGCATTCTGCCCTCCAGCAGTAGTATGATTGTTTAGAGCGTTCAAGCCAGTATCGCCAGGCTGCGCCTCGGACTGAATCGGCTTGGTGGGCGTCTTGTTGCCATCATTTGGAAGCGCGGTTCGCTTCGGTAGTCGGTCATTGCTGGGGCCATCAGGCATGGCAAGAGCTGTTGGCGGCTTCCATTTGAGACTGTGATGCTTGAGTGTGTTTGAAGGCAACAGCTTGAGAGCTTCGAGGTGTATCATCTCGGGCACGATCGAGTGCAGGTCCAAGCTGTTGGGCGATGTAGCAGCTGGCGCGTGGTCTTCAGCCGCCCGTGCCGTCAAAGACGGACCATGATTGTGTGTTTGAGCTTCGGTGTTCGACTGTGTCGGGTTGGCTTGTGCGCTGCGGCGCCGGCGGCGAGTTGACGTTCTGGGACGCGGCAGAGACGACACGGACAGCGCCTCTTCCCCAACGTCCAAGGACCGTCCCTCCCACAGCCCGAGGCTATCGGTCAGCGCAATCGGGCCGCGATTGCTTCTGACGGTATGCAGCTTCCGCGCATTGTCGATTGCTGCACGCGCGATCTTCAGTCGGCGTCTTCGCTCTTCGGCTAGGAGGATGACGGAGCAGGACGTCGTCAGGATAACGCCTCGCAAGGCGTTGAGCGCAGCCCTAGAGGGAACAGGATTTGTCGACGCCATGCCGAGAGCCCATCGTTGCAATGCACTCTAGGCCTGACGATTGGAGGGAATTGTGCAGTTGATGGAGGCCTTGGGTGCTGTTGGATTTCGTCAATTGGCGATGGGTATGATGTCGAAAGATTTCTACAGCGACAGCGACGGGCTGAAGGTGCAGGATGCAGGCTCGGCAACAGTTCGGATGAGCTTTGTTGGCGGTACGTACCCTGCCACATCAGGCCACCACCAGCACGACGGGACGACGGGGGTAACTGAGGTGGCCCATGCCACTACGACGGGGCACCAACTCAATACAGGCATTACTTGCAATCACTGTTCATCATCACGGCCGAAGTGCTTGCGGCGTAAGAGTCTATGAGTATCGCGATGCTTCGTGATTGAGCTCACTTTCGCAATGTGAATGCTATCACGCGTTTTAGGACCTGGCCAACCTGGATGTGCGCTGACTCTGAAATTTAAGCTACGAAGCCTACCTCCCTACTTGCGTGCTGGTCATGATTAGTTGCCGTGCTTGCCTCGACCGCCATGCCGCTGCATCGACTGCCTCCAGAGATTCTGCTTCAGATTCTCCGCTTGCTAGGCTCGGCGTTCTTCCGCCAGGATGTTCGTCGTCTCCTCGTCTCCAAGTGGTGGTACCGCATTGCTTGGCCAGTGCTCCTCCAAGATCTCGACTTCTCCGCGGAGTCGCTTGAGGAATTTGTCCTCGTATCGAAGAGGGTGGGCGACATTCCTTCGATGCAGAATCATGTGAAAACAGTCAGCCTGAGCTTTGACGGCTTCGAGAACTGGTATTCGGCGCAATCTGGGTCAAGTAGCACGCGACGGTCGACCTCCAAGTTTAATGACTGCCTTGCTGCTCTTGCCAGCATTCTCCAACAATGTACGAGGTTACAGTCCCTCGCAGTCACAGTGCGACCGGAACGGCACGACCCCCGGGTCCTCCGGCGACGAAATGAGTTTTTGGCATTCCCTCTGGCCAGCCTTGTGTCCATCAGCTACCTGACTTGCCTCGAAATCGATACAGCCGGCACACATATCATAGGTCAAGGCGATCTCTCCAGAGTGCACCTTTGCGACAACATCAGCACAATGCTTTTGAATCTCCGGCGATTACGCTGCCGGATAAGTAGGATTTGCCCTCATATCTTGGCAGGAAAAGGCCCCCTTTTCAGTCTTGAAGACGTCGTCATCAACTTGAGCATCCCAGAACTCTCCGTCTCAGATACTTCACATCGGTACCCAGTCCGCTGCGGTGCTACTCCTGTTACTGGCGGCAATTTTGACGGTTTTCCTCAATTGAAGGCAGATATGGAAGTGCGCGCGAGAGAGCTAGTGCATGCAATGAATAACCCACGTATTGTCAGGATCGTGTCACATACGTTTCCTGGCCTGGTCATGCATTCTTTTGACGCCATAACGGGACGCCAAATGAAACTTACGTCCGCCGTACAATGGGATGCAGATGGTGAAGAGGTGGAAGAGAGCGCCGCAGCTCAAAATGACCTCGACTCTCTCGACTCTGATTCTTCGTCCGAAGTGTTGCTTATAACTCTATAGAGTCTCGGAGCTGGACTGTATATAGAGCAGTTACAGCGCGATGCGGACGGCTATAGGCCATCAAGCCTGTCTTCAATGATGATGTGAGAAATAGCTATCTTCAAAATACATCAGTTAATCTTCCAATCTGGGTCGGCTTCATGTGTTTCGGGAGCACACAATTTTCATCCGAGCTATTTGTCAAGGAGAAGGAGCAAAACCCGCGGCGCAGCATGCGGCTTGGCATTTCCCAAAGGCCAAGTTGCAAGCAATCACAGTCGCAGGAGCCGTAGTGCCTGCAGTCGCTCCCCAAGTGGCGCCAGCTGCGGCATAACAGGCCATGACGATGCCTGCACACCCACCCTGGCAGATCCCGTAAGCCACGGGACCCGCGGCCGCTGGAACGACGAACAGACTTAAAGCAGCCGTTCCAGGATTCATTGGTCTGATGCAGGCCAGAAGTGTATATCTTGCCGCAAATAGTCGTCAGTAAAGCTGGGTAGAAGGTCGGTGGCGAGGATTTTGTAGAATCAGTGGGGTGCTGAATGCACATGGGCTAACATCGACGGGGTGATACGTGTATATATCCAGGTATGGCACCTCGACAACAACCATATCCTGGGTCTTTCCCAGAGCCGGCGACTTCCAGATACTGTAATGCTGAGGTCATTGATGCATCATAGTTGCTGAAGAGCTTAGCCTTGACATTGTAAGCAGCTTTAATGCACCTTGCCTAGAGCTGGACCTTTGTCAAAACGAGCTGCACTGCATTCCCGTGAACTACCCGTCTGCCCTACGTATGGCAACTTTAGATCCCGGAGTGAAGCGATGGGCAAAGGCAGCGGAGGGTAAGTACAGAGTCATTTTCATCATGTAAGTCAAGGCCGAAAATGTTCGGGCTTTTGGGGCCCGTCGCATCTCTATCTCCGATATTATCTATACGGGAGCCTTTCCCGTTCGAGCCGTGACGTTCTTTGTTGACTAGGATCAAAACACCGCCTGCATAAGACCTAGATTACAAACCAAACAAATCTGGACGAGCAGCTGGTGCCGGCAGCGGCAAAAGCTTAAATTGGCCCTAATGCACGTTGCCGGTGTTTGGCCTTTGGCCCGGACTTAGAGCCAGCGCAACGTCGCGGCCGTCGCGGACTTACAGTAGAAATGGGGACGCTAGGCGACGCCTCATCGGACTTGCGATGGAGGTGCATGATATCATCTTCACGTCGCTTCAGCCAAACGGATGGAAATTTGCTGTGGTTCCAGGCGGCGGATCTATCGGTACATGGTCAATTGAACGGTCGATCTGCCCAATGTGCGCCTCGTGGGTTTGTACCTGCCTTGAAGCGCGATGCGTGGTCCGCAGGTCCGCAGGTCGCCACCGATGAAGCCACCGCTCTCGCGATCATGAACGGCAGCAGGAGCGACTGGCTATAAAACGGACACTTCTTCAACTTAGCTCTCTTCTAGTTTGCTACTGCCAAACATCAATTTATTGGAGTTCCGTGACGTCCTACGCTGTTCGAAGCTATCTCAACTCCCAGTGACGAACCCTCGTGTGAGCGCTCGCCCAACATGAACAAAGCTCTGCCCATGGCGCCGCCTGCCAAGTCGCCCTTGGCTAGGTATCGCCTTCTTTCACCTTCTGCATCCATCCGAGTGAGCCCGTTGTGCCTGGGTGCCATGAACTTTGGCGCTGCATGGCGAGTAGCCCCCTCTGGGCCGACAAAGGGCCAACGCTGACCTCGCCACAGGTCCGAGTACATGGGAGAATGTGACCAGGCTACTACAGAGGGTATCCTTGACTTTTTCTATGAGCAGGTGAGCTCGACTAATTCTGATCAGTCGCACTTGAGAATGCTGACATTGATGCTAGGGAGGTCCGTGAAGCACAGCCGGCCTACACCTTGATGACATCCAGCTGATACGGAGGAACAGGGAATTTCATTGACACTGCCAACAACTACCAATTTCAAGAGTCTGAGAAATGGCTTGGCGAGTGGATGAAGAAGCGTGGCAACCGCGAACAGATGGGTTGGTCAGCCCCTTGACCGCAGTCGCTTACCGCAGGACCTGATAATTAATTCCTGACGTGCAGTCATCGCCACAAAGTTCACCACCAACTACAGAGCTGGCCCTGATCACCCTAATATTATGGCAAATTTCACCGGCAACGGCACCAAGAGTCTAGTGTCGTCTGTCAATGCTAGCTTGCGGAAGCTACAGACCGACTACATCGACCTGCTCTACGTCCACTGGTGGGATTACAGCACCTCCATCCCTGAGCTGATGCAGTCCTTGAATCATCTCATCGCCAGCGGAAAGGTCTTGTATTTGGGCATCAGCGACACACCTGCTTGGGTCGTCAGGTATGAGTATTTACGCGCGTGAACGCACCCTTGAGCTCTAACACGCACGTAATAGCAAAGCGAACGAGTACGCTCGCAACCACGGCCTTCGCCAGTTTTGCGTTTATCAGGGTCGCTGGTCCGCCGCCTCTCGGGATTTTGAGCGCGACATTATCCCCATGTGCAAGGCCGAAGGCATGGGTCTCGCCCCCTGGGGCGCTCTTGGCGGAGGCAAATTCAAGAGCGAGGAACAGCGCCGTGCCGCCGAAGGCCGCCAGGTGGATTTTTCGGAGATCGACATCAAGACCAGTCAAGTCCTGGAGGCAATCGCCAAACGCAAGAACACGGCCATCACTAGTATTGCCTTGGCCTATGTCATGCACAAGACTCCCCATGTGTTCCCTATCGTCGGCGGCCGCAAGATTGAGCATCTCAAGGGTAACATCGAAGCCCTCACGATTCAGTTGAGTGATGAGGATATGAAGGAGATTGACAATGCGGTGCCCTTCGACCTGGGATTCCCGCACAACTTCCTATGGCTTGGCGGCGTTCCTGATTCTTCTCAGAAAGTTTGGCTGGTGAACATGGGAGGAAACTTTGACTACGTCAAGGACACCCAGGTAAGACTCCTTTAGTGACTAAACTAATGAAGTTGAGCTGACTGACTTCTGTCCTCAGCCTATCACGCCGAATAAGGGAGGGCAGTAGGTTGCCCACCTCAAGACGTTTTGCTGGCGCTGGCTCCCTGGCCGATACGTCGCGCGGTGGCGGGAGAATGTGGGCAGGGCGTGCAATCGAAGGACTGGGTGGTAAGACTGCACTATATTGGGCTGTGGATTTGCATTTATTTCTCCATAGGGTAGTTTGAACGACGCTCTTGCTTTGATACAGCGATTTCCGAGTTGATTCGTAGGATCTGCAAATCCCGGGGTCCATGCTAGATGCAAGCTGCGTGTAAGCTACACGGCGGTCACGGCATCGGCACGCGAGGCGCCTGAGAGTACCGTAAATCGGACGAATCCCGTCAGCATCCAAAAACAACTGCGATCCGGGAGCACCAAACCGCATGGCTTATGCCAACGTCTGCTGGTGGTTTTGCGCGCATCTGACAAAGCCATGGCAGCTCTGTTCTCAATTCAGCAGGCACGATTAATATTACACTTCCGAGGCAAGAGCTTCGTCGTTCTGCTCGAGCACGCCGCTTCATTTCGTTTTGCATCATTTCATCCCGTAACAATCTCGAAATGCTCAGCGCAGACTGTTACGGGACTCTTTGGCTCCATCAGCTCAATGCATGATGCCTTGGAGGCGTGAATATGAGATGAATTTGCGCCGTTCGGTCACGGCACCGGTGCAAGTGCCGGCGAAAAGAAGCTATCGCGCAAGAAGCTTACCGCACATTGAATTCGTCCCTCCCAATCAAGACAATAGCAAGGAGGTGATCAGCTCTTGGGGAAGTGCAGCCGGAACGGACATACTTGTTGTACCCATGACACAAGATGAGTTCAAACATATCAATGTGTTCGAATGTCAAGCCCACATCGAAAGTTGCTTGTGACTAACACACTTCAGAGTCACTGACACCCAAATGTTGGATCCATTGGTCAACGAAATGGTTGTGTGCCAGAAACCATTCTCCGCCAATACTCCCTGGTTAGGACACTCAGCAAACGTACGAAACCCAGCAAGACAAACCGATCTTACCACCCAACAACGATTCATGAAGAAATGTGGCATTGAGGGCGTGTCTTTAAATGCTCACAGTGATGGAGGTAGGCGGATTTCTCAAGTTCCAATCAAAAGCTGGGTTCACGCAAGGGTGTAGATTTGGAGCACCATGTCCACACGTCGAGCAGCTCTTCCACGACGCGGAAACGCACGAATCAGTCTCTGAACACTCCGACGAAGAAACTCAAGAGTGTTCCTCGAGATGCCCCGCGAAGTATCGAGACGATCGGAAGATACACCTTTCGGGATGGAGTGCGCATCAGAGAATACTCGCTGCCCAAGTCGAGGCCTGCGTCACCTCCAGAGAGCTTGGCGTTTCAATGCCGCGATGGGTTTCAAGGAAGAGAAATCTCGCTTGGCTCTCCTCGCGTAATGAGAAAAAAAGGACGTGAGGATTTTATCGAGGCTCAGGGAGACACAGTGAAGCCGGCATGATCATAGTCATAGCAGCACGTGGGGCATCGACAGGTCCGACGAGAGCTGACCTTGCACAAGGAATAACATACTTACCTTGAGCTCCACTGGTGGATTCGAGGATGGTTGCGCGTCATCACATCGAGTTCAACCATGGCCGCAATAATTTGACGAAGAGCGACGCATCTTCAATATGTAAATAGTAGTCCATCATTCACACAGGTTTCTCTGCATGACAATGGAGATCTAGTTCATAGTCGGGGTATCTACAAGCCAACTTTTACCCTCGAACTGCCACATATTCATTCAGTAATACAATAGGCCCATTCCCACCAAACGCCCATGGGGAATCAACCGCCCTCGAAAGACAAGACGCTCATTACTTGGCGGCTTTTCCCTTTGCCTCGTTCTCTCCCAGCTCCCGAATCAATACGGCGGTCTGGCCGGCCCCGTTGTAGTCGTCCTGGCCAGTCTCAAAGCCAGGGCACACACCAATGGCCAGATACTTGCCGTCGTTGGAGAAAGCGAGCGCCGCAACACTGTTCTGGAACTTCTGATACTGCTTCAGCCTTCGCTTGGCCACAGCATCCCACAGGGCGACGGTTCCGTCACCGCCTCCAGAGGCAAAAGTGCCGTGCACGGCATGGAACGCCAGCGCATTGACCGGGTAAACTACGTCGCCATCACCGTCTGGCGCAGCTTGTCTGTGGCACTTGAAGGCGAATTTCCGGGCCTGGGACTCAGCGGTGTCCTCGAACCACTCCACGGCAACTCGGCCTTCGATACTGCTAGTAGCGTAACCGGCGTCGTTGGGCATGCAGGCGACAGCACGAGTGAGGAACCGCAATGAAGACTCGCGCTGTTGCCACGGCTTCAGCTCCTTGCCACCCGATGCAAACAATTCCTTCATGGCATCGAGGTCGTAGATGTTGATGATACGGCCGGTCATCGCGACGACGACTTTGGACGGGCTGGCGGCGAGAGCGTGGGGCTTTCCGGGAAGGGGGACCTTCCTAGGCTCGCTAGAAGGGTCCTTGAGGTTGTGTATGTTCAGGCTGCAGTCCCAAGAGGCAGACACCAGGATGCCTGTCACCCCACGTTAGCAGAGCGACGAGTATTCGAGGTGCAGAAAGGCCGACCATGCTCAGGGCTGTATACAACGCATCGAACTGGCGCCTCGTGCGTGCTCAGAAGCGTCTTCTCGCCGCTCTCAAGGTTTATTCTGGTGCCATCAATCAGATTTATTGGTCGAAGAACGCCGTGTGCAGCTCGCGGTAGTACCTGTTGACCCCCCAATCCATGCCAGCAGTGAAGGCCTCATTGTCGTCGGTGCCAAAGCAGACGTCCAGTACTGGGGCACGATGCTCATATGTATTTATCAGGTTCGTCTCGCCCGCGCCGTTCGCGACATCGTAGCAGTACACCTTCTTGTCCCAGGAGGAGACAAGCAGCTTGGTTGGGGAGTTTGGCGCGAAGACGATCGAAGACACCGCGTCGCCCGGAGGCGGGGAGAGCTCGTATTGTGTTGCTGCCACCCGCTGTCAATATAACAATCGTAGAGCAGACAGTCGCCGCAAGCAACGAGTGTCCTTACCTGGGGCCATGGCCGGTTTGCTGTCGCGCCCGACTGCAAGGTTCGTCGATGAAGCTGCGGTTGTTTACTTTGGTCCTGAGCAGTCACGTGGAGATAGCTCGAGCCTCCGTAAAGCTGGGGTGAATTCTGCCGCGGTCGACCGCTCCTGCAAACTAGCCACACCCCGCCACACCCCACCATCATCGCTACAGCGCAAAATGTCAAAATTATGACTCTTTGTCTCCTCAACTCAACCCGACCAGCCCCGATTGCGACGTGACGTACGACACAGCTTCGCCTGCCGCACCGCTGGACCTTTTTGGACCGACAGTCTGATCGCATTTGAATCGCAAGCGAACCGAAGCCCGGCCATCGTGTGCGAAGAGACGACTCGGCAACCGACCCCACCTCAAACCTCCTCTCCGCCGACAGAAGCTCTGCTTCCGCGACAACACCGCCAAGATGTCGTTAACAAACTGCCGTTTCTATGAGGAGAAGTACCCGGAGATCGATAGCTTCGTCATGGTCAACGTGAAGCAGGTCCGTCGCCGTCCATGTCGATATGCCGAATGCCAATTGGACCCGGCTGACGATTCGTACAGATCGCCGAGATGGGTGCCTACGTCAAGCTTCTCGAGTACGACAACATCGACGGCATGATCCTCCTCTCCGAACTTTCGCGAAGACGTATTCGATCCATCCAGAAACTCATTAGAGTTGGGCGCAACGAGGTCGTCGTCGTGCTCCGAGTCGACAAGGAGAAGGGTGCGTCTTGTTTGCTCATTGCCACCCAGCTTGGAGCCACCCACCCTGCAGAAGACTGACGCGGGACCGGCAGGATATATCGATCTTTCAAAACGACGAGTGTCGCCCGAGGATATGGTCAAGTGCGAGGAGCGATACAACAAGAGCAAGACGGTCCACCTGATCATGCGACATGTCGCCGAGAAGACCCAGGTCCCTATTGAGACTCTGTACGAGACGATCTCTTGGCCGTTGAACAAGAAGTTCGGCCACGCTATTGACGCTTTCAAGCTGTCCATCACGTATGTGCCTCGCGCCTGGTTGTCTTCGGTGCAGTCTACTGACTCGGGAGCAGCAACCCGGAGGTGTGGAATGACATCACCTTCCCCAGCCAGCCCGTCGCCGACGAGCTGAAGCTGTACATCAGCAAGCGCCTCACCCCGCAAAAAACCAAGGTTCGCGCCGACATCGAAGTCACCTGCTTCGGCTACGAGGGCATCGATGCTGTCAAGACGGCGCTGCGAACCGCCGAGGCGGGCAACGCGGCAGAGGGCGAGAACGGCACCGAGGTCAAGGTCAAGCTGGTTTCGCCGCCCCTCTACGTCCTTACCAGCACCTGCTTGGACAAGAACCTCGGAATTACGCGTCTGCAGGAGGCCATTGCCGATATCCGGAAGAGCATTCAGGGAGCCGGCGGCAACCTGACCGTCAAGATGGAACCCAAGGCCGTGACGGAGAGCGACGACGCCGAGCTGCAGGCCCTGATGGAGAAGAGGGAGCGCGAGAATGCCGAGGTCAGCGGTGATGAGAGTGTGAGCGATAGCGACGATGGCATCCCCGAGACGGTCTAAGCATCAGTACGGAGTCGCTGCACGTGGTGAGGTTCCCGGGAGATCCGGACCAGATTATTTGAGGGTCATGCAAGATTGCCGCGACCTCGGGAGCCCAAAAATCAAGCCTTAGCCAGCAATGGAGCAACTTCAGAGGAATGGATCAGCCTGAAGCTGCACAGAAGAGCTGGATATGACGGGCATGCCAAGTCATGTAGTTATTCCGCAGCACGTGACGCAAGAGACGGCGTTGAAGGCAGAAATTACTATATTACACTCATTAGTCGTCGAAAACTCTGGTGTTAGCATGCATAAATGCTGCGCATGACTTTCTCTTATGCTGCTGTTCGTATTCGTAATTGAAGGGTTTCCCCCAGGGTGTTGAGGGGTCGATGTCACTGACTGCGCTACGGGCCGCTAGCCGGCGGTGGCTCTGGAGGCGTCCCTCTGTGCACGGCCCAAAAAGAGCCGCCAAGCCCCACGGTCTCACTATTCTATGCTTAAAACTTCAGACCTCGCATCTCACCAACGCAAGCGACCTCCCTCACCTTGCGTTCCGCGCAGCGTGCTCATGGCCTTCAGCTCGCTATGGGCGCGGCTTAGGAGCAGGCAGCCGAGCACAGCTAGGAAGGCGGCGCTGCAGCTCGTCGGGTTCGCGACATGGATCCCAGTGATCGCCTGGTTCAACCTGCACGTGGCGGAGCTGACGATCGTGGACGGGCCGTCCATGTACCCGTTCATGAACGCGGACAAGGACTCGACGCTGAGGAGGGACGTGATCCTGAACTACAAGTGGGCGCCGCAGGACGGGCTTGAGAGGGGGATGATTGTGACGCTCAGGTGGGTGTGGCGTCCGGCTCGTGGGGGCCGTCATAACGAGCAACGGTTTTGATGAGCAGAGGAGGAGCTGACGCATTCGCAAACAGGAGTCCGCTGCACCCCGAGACGGTGGCGGTGAAGCGCGTTGTCGCGCTGGAGGGCGACGTCGTGCGGACCAAGGCGCCGTACCCGATCCCGACGGTGAGGATCCCGCAGGGCCACGTCTGGGTCGAGGGCGACGGCCCGCCGGGGTCGAGCCTCGACAGCAACACGTACGGGCCGGTGTCGCGGAGGCTGCTGACGGGGCGCGTCACGCACATTGTTTACCCGTTCAAGAAGTTTGGCCCCGTGAAGTGGTGGGAGCACGAGGGGCGGCCGCTCGTGGAGTGACGGTTGGGCTTGTACAATACCTTCTTGTCTGATTTGGACCTGTACAATACTCTGTGTATAATGCGGAGGAGTAATGGTCATTACTGAGCCAGTTGCTTTACATTTTGGCCCTCGAGGGCGCATCCTGAAGTCTTGTTTAGAGCATTCCATGTGGCAGGTCCCCGGCGAAATTGATGCATGTCAACCAGGAGCATCATTTGTTGAGTCTGAGATATGTCTCTATACCGTCTGGCAACGTATATGCCTCTCTGCAATCCGACAGCTTTTCACTGAAAAGCTGGGAAATTGTTGTCACCAAGCAGCGTACAGGACTTATTTCCTTTGCCGCATGATTGACCTGCTGTTTGTCGGGATGATTCCGCGCAATACACCAGCGAAAAACGTTGACTTGTGGTTTAAGGCTCATAGCTGATTCTGAATCGAGGTCAGCCACGCCACTATGTGTTTACCCGGCCGTTACAAGGTCGAGGTTAAAGTTCACGTTGGCTGACGTTTTTACAGCGCTCTTCATTTTGTGGTCGTGCTGTGAGCTTCACGGATCGGAAGCAGTTCGTCATCGAGGCCTCAAAAACTCTATACCGCACGGACACTGCCAGGGGCTGTGAACATAAAACGCCGGTGGGGTGTAGTCGAAGCTGTACGAGGGCGGATCCAACAGTGACTCTCCGAAACTGGCGGGCTCCGGGCTTGGACTGGGCGGCAAGAACGTGAAATTTTACAACTACCACGTCATAACCCAAGCAGAGACGAACCTGACTCTGACACTCAACAACGCCCTCATCCGCTCCGTGTCGACCTATAAAATAGACAAGGACGCGTGGACGGTGCTGCACCTGCGCGGACATAAGTGATGTCACATGGCTTTCTAAAGCCATCTGTAACCTCAAGAGAGAAAATCAGGCCATGTTGACAACCTTTGATTATCCGTTTCTCGCTGCAGCTAGATGTGGCGGAGAGCCATATGTATCTATCCGCGGTTTGAAGCTCCGCTACACCTTTTTCAGTCAGTGATTGAACCACAGTATAATGCCCCGTTCTAGCAGCGTGGAATAGGCGGATCGTCCACGCTCGGGAGTTCTGTGGAAGCAAGTTTACAACATCCTTATGTCCACGGTTTGACGCCTCAATATGAGCCGAAGGTCCTTCGTGCGGAGGGTCAGAAATCGGAAGGGAAGGAAGCGTTCCAATCAACGTTAGCCGTTCGACCCTAGAGTTGGAATGTATGCCGTCCAATCCGCCTCCACATAAACAGACTCTGGCATCATGCGGAGGCTTGAAAACGCGACAGCCAGCAGTGATATGCGTGATAGGCAGTACAGAATGGTTGTCACGTAAAGAATGCCCTGGTTAACATGGCTTGGGAGTACGTTCTTTCGCGGAAAGAGGTTCGTTCTAGCTTCGTCAAGGAGCTTCTTCGATTCGAGCTTTCCGCCCATCAGGTCGACTAGCCGTACGAAATCTTTGCGAAATTGCTCCTTCTCCTCCAATTCTAAGGTTCGCTGTGCCTTCAGGAATTCGCACATGCCTTCTGCAAGCTCGGAGTCCTCGCGAGGGCAGAAGATTTCGGCATATAGCTTGCGTGCGTCTTCGGTGGTCTCAGGCTTGGTAAAAGTTTTCTCAAGCTTATCGTATGCGTCGTCTATTTGTTGCTTCTTAGCAGGAAATTGCCAAGAATATTCTCTCATCAGACGAAGGCAGTTCCTCATGAAGAGCTGCGGATCTCCTGCCGAGATGGTCCATTGTGCAAAGGGTATCGCAGCCAAGCCAACGACTGGAGCTCCGGCGGCGACGGTGGTAGCCACTTGCCACAGGATTTTCTCTTCGGTAGAAGGGAATTCAAAGTGCCAAGCTATGGCGTGCAGGGCACCAAAGAGTCCCGATACAAAAGCCAAGAGAAATACCCCCGGGTGAGCGACGCGGCTTTCAGAGATCGGGACACTGTCGTTTGGGATCCTGTCTGAAACGTTCTGTGGGGTTTGACCGCTCCTCTTTGCCTTTGCAACGTCGGACTTCCGCTCGTTTATCAAGATATTCCAGAAGCTGTCGTAAGTCTTCTCAAAACGCAGATCATCGCTTCTGCTCAGGGGAATGCCCGTTTCCACTCTCTGAGGCTTGTGCAGGTATATAAGGTAAATCAGGACGCCACAGACCGCGTAACCTAACGTTATCGTTTCAAGTTGTGAGAAAGCAAGCCCTTGGGCTTTTCGCACAATGATTGAGAGCGTAAGTTGCAGGGTCTGCAGCGACGCTATGACTTTTGTAAACCAGTCTTGTTTACTCTTGTCCTGGATCATTTCCTCTGCAATGCTTGGACACTCGCATCCTTCGCGTTTGGCAAGTTGAAGAGCGGTCACTGGGAATCGCTGCTGTCCTTCTCCATGATAGAACCCGCCCATGTTTGCGAAGAAGCAGTGGGTAAATGTCCATTTAAGACTATTTGTGGCGAATTGCTGACTATCGGTAGTAGATTGCTGGGGATGAATATCTGTGGTAGATTCTTGACTGGATCCGATAGATTGCCGACTACCTGTGGTAGATTGCTGCAAATGAATATCTGCGGTAGATTCTTGACTGTACCCGATAGATTGCGGACTACCTGTGGTAGATTGCTGATCATAGGCGGCAGATTGTTGACCATCTGTAACAGGTTGCATTTCCGTATCAGCGGCTTCCCGCTGATTACGGGAGCGCGACGGCGACCATGATAAATATCGCCGCAGAGTCGACAGACATTGTAGCATCGTCTGCGATTGTCGCGGGAGCCACCAGGGCAGCGTAACGGGTTTTTTCATTTTTTCCATCAATCGCAGAGCTTGTAGAGCCATGGCGAATTCAAATCCGGCGTGGAGAACCATCAACTCGGGAAGTAGAATCGTGATCATCATCCACTTAGCGCTGCGCCGCAGCCGAACCCATTTGCCATCCCGTGGGCTTGGAACGTTGAGGTGCTGAACGCTCCATGTGCAGGCAAAGGTGGTCATTAGGCAATTGCTTATAATATTCCATGTGCCTCGGCGGGTCGGTCCTGCCTGCCAAGCGACTGGGTGGTCGTCGCTGTACCTGTACCCTTGGGCGGAGGCTGCCGCCGAAAGGTACCACACATGAAATAATAGACGTGCCGCAAACATTGGAGCATTTAAGTTAGTGGAACGCGGGGGTCCGGCATAGATTTGCTCCGGATAACAGGCCCATGAGGAGTCGAGGGTCGAAGTATTTAACTCGTCCCTCCGACACAAACCGCAAAGCTCAGCCCAAAAGAAGAGACCTGCCGTGGCATGATGTTACTGGTTTAAACCATGCGCACTTAAATTTCGACCTGCATGGCAGGGCGGTGGCTGTGTGACTTTTGGGCGCTTATCCGAGACCAACCAGATCAATGCTGTTGCATTGCTCGCCTCGTCTATAAGTTATATAGTGCATATCCACGCCCCTTTGTTCCGTTGCAAGTCTCGAGTTTGTCGAACATCCGGAAATGGCGAAGATTTCACCCACGACTGAGCTGCATTGGGCCGCGTATACCGGTGATTCCGAGAAAATGTCTATGCTCTTACAACAAGCATCAGCGCCGAAAAGGCGCGCATCTATTCTCGCAATACAAGAGAGAAATACGGCCCCAGATATTGTTAACGCCCAAGACAAACTCGGAAGATCAGCTCTCCATTGGGCGGCGGCAGGAGGACAGACGAAATGCGCGAAGCTTATTCTGGATCTGAAAGAAACGAAGATACTCCAAGATAATGACGGCCAGACTCCACTTCTTGAGGCTGTGATTAGGGGATACCTTCCCGTTGTTCAGGAGCTTCTGGAGTTTCAGAAAAAGCATGCGGACCTCAATATGGTCAACGCCGGAGACAATCGCGGACGAACCGCATTAAACTGGGCAGCTCTAAGAGGTCACCAAGGGATATTACAAGTGCTTCTGACGGAGGGCGCGACGGACCTTAAAAATACCTACGACAATAAGAAGAATGCGATACATGCAGCTATAATCGGAGGCCAAGAGGTGAATAAATGGATCTTGCTGCGTGCGTTTGTCGCAGGAGGCGACGAGGGACTCCTTCGAATGCTCTTTGACGATCAAATAATTAAAGCCGATGAGGAAGACGAACACCGGCGGACACTATTATCTTATGCAACTGAGAGCGGGCATGTGCCCATAGTCAAGCTACTACTCGAAAACAACGCCGGCGTTGAGGGAGGGTTTGATCGCACGCCGCTCTCGTGGGCCGCCCGGGGAGGGTACGAGGCTATTGCTAGGCTGCTAATCGAGAAGGGCGCCGATATTGAGACGAAA
>JALHCF010000119.1:0-43709 GCA_024341135.1 Tolypocladium album
AGCAGCTTGCCCGGCAGCCTGGACCTTGGGGAGGCTACGGCAGCCGGCACAGCAGCTAATTAATCTCCCAATTCAGCGGCAGCCGCCACGGCAGCCCTAATCAATTCAATCGTGGCCTGCCGGCCAATTCAACAGCGGCTAGCACGGCGGTTTCGATCAATTTAATCACAGCCTAGCACCTTCGGTTAATCTAATCTAGGAACTATCTGATCTCGGCAAGCTCTTCCTACGGATGAATTTTTCCCGTTAAAGCCTAATAATTGGGGGAAGAGAAGCCTAAGACTTAGGGGAAGCTTACGAGCCTAGACCCCGATTTTGCCGAATTTTTTTTTAACGAAGGTTGCTTACGCTTGGGTTTGTTTTCTTGATCTATTTTACCGCCTTCTTGTTTGCCTGGCCTTGCGAGGGCGCTTTTGGCCACGCTTGGGGAGGAGTTTGTCGCGGCGGCTAGTCTAACCCCGGCCCGTAGCACGGCTACGGCCCGAGCCTTCGATACCTTAGGCATCGAGCTACGATAAAAGGGGTAGAGATTTTCGGGCTATCGAGGCTACGGAGGCATAGCTTCTTTATCCCTCTCTTCCTAGGCCGGCTGCGCCGGCCCTAGGCATCTTAATTCAATCCCTCTTTGGCCCTAACCTAATTGCCTGCGTGTGCCTCGGTGTGTTGTTTCTGCCTCAACAAATCAACACCAATGCAGCCAACCAAAAGAAGCACACCTCGCCCTACGAGCGCGTTAACGAGTAGTCTGAAGTCATACAGCAAGCGTCTCTTTAACTCTACGACCCGGGCGCCTGCCTCGCTATAGATGAGTGCATCGTCGGCTTTACAGGGAGAGCCCGCGAGACAATAACCATCCCAACTAAACCTACATGTACGCCTACGGGCTTCAAAGTGTAGGCTGTAGCTTAACGAGGCTATTTTCTACGGTGGCTTTGGCACACGCCTAATGCTGTCTTTGTCCCTGTTGGCAAGCCAAGGCCCCGAAAACGGAAGAGGAATTCAACAGACCTACCATCTCTCAATCCGATATAGAGCGTCGTCGTTGCCCTACTAAAACAATTACCTCAACAGACATACTACGTCTTTCTTGATAACCTCTTTTCCTCGCCGGATCTCTTTACTGTTCTTCGTTACGAGGGCATTGGGGCTACAGGCAGGTGCCGCTTGAATTGTGGTCTCTTTGCGCCATTTACACGCTATTTTGTCGGGGCAGGATGACAGACCCTAGCACAGGACTTGGGGCGTGGGGCCCAAAGAAGGGAAAAAGGCTTGTGGACATAAAAAGGACATTGAAGCCCCATAGATCAGATGCTTCCTCATGCCTTCACCACACTACGGAAGCGTCATACAGAAAATGGAGAGACATAGTTGCTCTCCCACTCTTTGTTGAGCTGGCCGTTGCTGCTGCTCTTATGCCTTTGAACCATGTGATCTCGTTGAAGTCCTGCTGTTGGACTAACTCTCTCTCTCCTTTTCTCTCTCTCTTTCTCTCTCTCAGTCTCTATCTCCGGGCTTCTCTTCTTCTTCCCTCCTCACGCCACGAGCAGGAACCTGCTGCATTCGTTGCTGCTGTTGCGTGACGTTGGGCACCAAGACCATTGTTCCCTTGCGGGCCGCTGCGCTCGGCTTTTAGTGTGTTCTTTCGCCCTCAACAAACCGACCGGGAGGCTATCATCAAATTCACATCGAAGATGTAAGTTACTCAACAAACGGTATCGAATAGTACACATGCTCGGCCACGGTACATTCTCGACTGCCTGGCTTGCTGTCGACGAGAAGACATCAAAATATGTCGCTGTTAAAGTCGGCACCGCGGACGCGGATCGCACCGAAGTTGATGTTCTCTCTCACCGCACACAAAGCGCTGCAAGCTACAGCGACTCGGAAAGGGCTCTGTCGCTGATACCCGTCGTTTCTTGACCGCTTCGATCTTAGCGGGCCCAATGGCACTCATCCGTGCCTAGTGACTCTTCCGGCACGCTGCAGCTTGCGGGACGCAAAGGAAGCACCAGGTAGCTCCTTATTTCAGGTTGATGTTGCCAGATCTCTTGCTGCGCAACTAGTTATGGCCGTGTCCCTCGTCCACTCATGGGGTTATGCCCATGGAGGTGAGCATCTTGTAGTCTCAGACGCAACTAACTCAGCTGAACCCCCTCTTAAGATCTTCATCTCGGCAATCTTCTCTTACAACTGCCCTCGTCCCTCAACAACTTATCTGTAGAGCAACTGCACGCACAGTACGGGACCCAGATCAAGAGCCAGTAGTTCGCCTCGCTACCCAGGCAGTATCAAAGGACCCGGGGTTTCCTTCCTACGCAGTGCCTTCAGTATGGCTAGGCAAACTAAGCCACGAAATTACACTGAGCGAGGCAAAATTAATACTTAGCGACTTCGGAGTTGCCTTCCGCCCAGATGACAAGTCTCAATTCCAGTAATACAACCCTCTAGTGCTCCGCCCACCCGAGGTGTTCTTTGAGCTCGCAACGCCCCTTACACTGAACTCCGTCATTTGGAGTCTAGGTTTTGTGATTTTTGAGCTCCTCGCCCAAAGGTCGCTTATTGACGGGTTCCTCGCCCCTCAGGACGAGATCGCGGCGCAGCAGGTTGAACTGCAGGGTTCCATGCCAGCCGAGTGGTGGGGAAAATGGGAGAGGCGACCGAAGTGGCACGATGAAGCAGGCAAAGCGTTGAGCAAAGCGTCTGACATCTGGCCATGGGAACGACGGTTTGAGCAGTGGGTGCAGAGCCCGCGGCGGTCCGAGGATACGGAAACGATCAGTGAAGACGAACGTGATGCGCTATTCAAGCTCCTGATGTGGATGTCTGCATGGAGGACAAGCGAGCGGCCAGATATAAAGAAGGTGCTAAAGACAGATTGGACCACGGGGTGGGATTTGCCAGCATATTCGAGAGGCCTGGAGGGGCATTAACCTTTACCGGACTGACTGCGGGGAGGCGGTGCGAGTGAGACGTGGTCATATAGGTGGGAATACAACTACAGCTCCAATTGCTGAATTCGGTCTCGACTCGAGGACGCCGCTGTTATTTTACAAACTGGCTTCCTTGGTTTCCTACGTGATACCTTGACTTGGCAGCTACGGCTCTGGTTCCGTTCAAAACCGACGGCATTTCTCGACTCTTGGGACACAGCGGAGGTATTCCGTGATCTCCACTCCTGTTCATAGCGCGTTGCAGCTGCCGGACGGCGCTCATGTGAAGCTGGCGTTGAGGCTGGACATGGTCGATGCATCCATCCATCGACACCAGGATGAGGGGCACGCGGGACGGCGGGTGCGCTAGGCCCTTTCAAGGTGCCCTGCAGCAACCCACTACGCGCAGAGCTCCAGAACCCAGCTCCAGTGACGCTACCTCACCTCGACCATCTCCAACGGCCGCAACGCAACGCCCTCGAACCCATTCTGCGTCAAACGGCAATAGCCCGTCGGCGTACATGTTGGCTTGTCCGCCCCTGCGCCAGCTCGCGCCCAGCGCCACTCATCTTCTCGCGTCTCGTGGCGTATCTGACCGATCCAGCGTCATGTCCTTCCCGCCACCCCATCCGCAATGTCGCTGATCCCCTACCACCCGCGCGAGGGTCGCGAGATTGTCCTGTACGTCGACAGGCCCTTTCTTTTCGTCATCCCCTGTGTGCTCGTGCAGGTCGCTGACCTTCAAATTATGCAGTCGCCACCACAACTCCCTGGTCGTTCGTGATCCAGACTCTCATCGCCTCGAAATCCGAGTCACAGAATGCCCGACATGTCACCAGCCACTCGGCCGCGCCGCGTCCCCCGAGCGCGGTTTTGACCGGCAGTACGAGATGAACCACGAGTACGTCGACCCGAACTACTTTCGCATGCTCCGCGTCGGGAATCACGACTTCAACCCCGCCAACGGCCCTCCGAGCCCGGTCAGGAGGCTCTTCCAGCCAGCGCTGGCGGGCAGTGCCTCTTCGGCGCACTCTTCCCCGTCTCCAGGTGCCGTCGAAGATGACGGCGCCGAATTCCTTTCGACTTCGCCTGGCGTGACCCAGGCCGAGGGGAGTGGGATTCGAAGAGAGGCCTTCAGCCCCAACTATTTCAAGACCTTCTTTGTTGAGGAGACCGTCTTGGGACGAGGAGGCAAAGGCGTAGTGTTGCTTGTCAGGCATGAGATTGATGGCTGCCAGCTGGGTCACTTCGCTTGCAAGCGAGTCCCCGTTGGTGACGACCATGCCTGGCTGGAAAAGGTCCTCATCGAGGTTGAGCTGCTCGCTAAACTATCCCACCCGAACCTGGTCTCCTACCGCCACGTCTGGCTGGAGAACGTGCAGCTGACCAGGTTCGGACCCTCCGTCGCTTGCGCCTTCATCCTTCAGCAATATTGCAACAGCGGCGATCTCCACCAGTACGTTGTCGGGGGTGTGCCGAGGGAAGCCACCAAGGAGGAGCTCAAGGCCCAGATGCGCCGCCGCTCCAAGGGCCAGCCAGAGCCACCGCGTAACCTCTTCCCGCAGCTATCCTTTGAAGACATTTACTCAATATTCAAGGACATAACCTCTGGAGTAGCCTACCTGCATGCGGCCAACTACATTCATCGCGACCTCAAGCCGAGTAACTGCCTCTTGCACAAGGAAGGCGGTAAGATGACGTGTCTCATCAGCGACTTTGGAGAGGTTCAGCACGAAAACGTGGTGCGCAAATCCAGTGGATCCACTGGCACAATCTCGTACTGCGCTCCGGAAGTGCTAAAGATGGATCCAGACGGGCGTTACGGCAACTTCACCACCAAGTCCGACATGTTCTCTTTGGGCATGATTCTATATTTCATGTGCTTTGGTAGGCTTCCATACCATGGGGCCAACGCCATACAGGAGGAACTGGAAGATATTGAACAGCTGCGCGCCGAAATCTCTGACTGGAAAGGCTTTCAAGACGAAAGACGAGAGCGGCCAGACTTGCCGACAAGATTGTACAAGTTGCTTAAAAAGCTTCTGGCTCTGAACCCGGCTGAGCGACCGAGCGCGAACGAGGTATTACTCGCCATGAGGAGCGAAACCAACTTTGATGGTATTACTAGAGACAGAAATACGGCACCAGGCCCCCCAGGCCTCCGTGGAAGCCGAGTTCAGAACCTGGATTCTCCAGTTCCTCCCGGCACTCCGGTTCCAGGTAAGCTTTCTTGACGGGTCGCATGCCAGACAAGATCTAGATTCTGATTTACGTACTGTAGATCCGCGAAAGGAGAAGCTCCGCAACCAGACCACATCCCGTGATGAGAACGGTTCGTGGCTAAGGCCAGCTGACGTTGGCGCATCGTCGGTGCTGGACGGTGACTCCTCCATGCACACCTTCCAACAACACGGGGTCACACATCGCCGCACACGTACCTTGACAGAGACCCAGGACAATCAAAATGATCCTCAGGCAGCATCCGGCCACAATGATCGACCGGCAGATGACGACAGGCCGTTGTCTCCGCCTCTTCTCATGCCACCCCCACTTACTGGGGGAGCGTCGGTACGATACCGGGTGGGAATTTCGCTGGAGCGCATTTGCACCGTCCTGGGCCTCAGGTGGGACTTGCTTGGCTATGTCGCTCGATTGCTCGTCTTCTTGCTCAAAATCGGTACTCTTGGCCGACCATGTTGGCCTTATGTTGCCAGGCTCGAAGTCAGTGTCCCCTTGGTTTTTGTGGCAGCCATGGACCTGGGACTACCGACGCTTACTTCAAGTCTCGCCGCTCGGCGATGCCAAAGCCATCAAGGCGAGCTGGTTGAAAGGTACCCCCCATCTGCGGGCATGGGGACAAGCCTCATACTGTTGACCCTCCACTTTGCTGTCTTGTGGATCGCTCGCAGATGGGATGCGTTGTGCGTCTCTATCCCGCGGGACGATTGGGCCGACTGGTAAGGCGAGAAGAGCTCAGTGACCGTGTGGACTCGACTCTGCAAGAAATGAGGAAGCTCAAGGACCACCTGGTCAGGACCGGGGTCGTACAATGGTGGGCGTCTGTCCGTCCTCCACTACGGCTGCAGGCGCAAGCACTTGTCTGCTGCCGGGTATACAAAGAAGATGTCAACTCCTTGTCGCTCTGCCCTTTTCGAATCCTTTGGCCCGCTTACGAGATATGAGACGACGAAAGTTGGAGAAGACGGGCTGTAAGGCGAGTTTGTCGTGCGGCGCTATAGATCGCCCAGTAGCGTATCGGGGCCGTGTTCTGCAACCTTAAGTTGATAGAGATTAATACGGCTAGATGCGCTTTCTCTACTTAATAACTTGTCCTGCACAATTTTGCAATCCCTTCTTTCACTGGGGACTGCGACAGTTGGCGTTGTCGGGCATGGCTTGCTTTTGGCTTCACTCTGGGGCGCCCATTCGCGGACCCAAAGCAGCCTACCTGCTGGTTCGTGCAAATTGGATCAGCGTCCCAATTATGGCCGTGCGTGGTCGAGAGAGACAATTCATCTCGACGTCGGGGATCGAGAGTCCCACCAGCACATTGCAATGTCGGCTACCTCATTGGGCGCGGGCTGGGAGTGGGAGCAGAGAGAGCTGGGGATCGTAGAATGCATGCTGTCGTGCAGGAGGACAGGGGTTTTGGCCCTTCATTTCCCGAATCAGATGCTCGACGTTGGAGTGTCCGTCTCGACGAACCACGGACCAGTCGAAACAACGGCCGACGGACATTGTTACGTGGTTCGTTGTGAAGACAACGATTGGGGTCAACGGAAACCGCGCTCGCCCACGCGCGAAACACGCCGAGCATCCGGCCCCGTCCTGCAGCGGGGAGCCGAATTGCCGTCGCTTCGCATGCTACTCGTGCCCGCCAGCACCGTCCGTCCCCGGCCCAGCAGAAGACGCACTTACAGCGGTTTAACGCCGCCGCACACGCGCCGCCTGCATGGCCCCCATCCCGCAGCCCAGGTGCCGCAACCCTTGCCCATTGGCACGCCCCGGCACCCACTCGGGCCTTGACTTGCCTGATGCAATCAGGCTATCCGCCGGCGTGTGGGGCGCCGTCTGGAGTAGTGCCGGCTGCGCTGACGATGCCGCGGGATGGATCGTGGGTTTGGTCGCGAGGGAGCGGGGGAGAGCGACGCACCACGCGAGAAGGCCGCTGCAGCTTGTTTCTTTTCGGGCCTGGCGTTGCACCGGATGGGGGAGGACGCGGATTGTTGTGCAATGGCTCCTCGGCCGTACATATACCGGCGTCGGCGTCGGCGTCGGGCACTCGCGAGGGTGGCCAGCTCTCTTCGCAGCTGAATCCGTCCTCCCCGCGAGCTGATCGGCCCCGTCCCTTCTGGCTACATCTCGTCTGTCTGTGTGACTCTACGAAGAGAGTTGATCCTTCCAAATATCCTCCATCTCCTGCCGTCCCAATCGAACCAGCTCTGCGTGTCTGAAGCGGTCATTTCTTGAAATCTATGAGTCTCTCTCCCGCAGTCCTGCTCGCGTGAGCGGCAAGTGTAGGACCAAATTGCCTCTCGCACATCTCACGTACACTTCATCCCATGTCCCGGTGATTGAGAGCATTGTTTCCCGGCAGGAATCAACCGAGCAGGATTCCCCGTCGTCGACAGCGTCGTGTCAGCGCGGCGCCGTCGCATCGACAACCGCCGCCGTCTCGCACGCTGGGCGCGCCGCGCTCTCAGGCTCGCCCCGGCGGTGACGCAGCCACAAGCAGCTTCAGGTATGAACTTCTGGCTTCGTCTTGGCACTCGGGTCAGACGGATCCAAAGACTTCATTGGTCGTTTCTTGTATGGTTGCCTGTCGAGTTCCTAGTTGTCTCAGTCGTCTCCCGACTAGTCACTTACAAAGATGCACGGCGAGCGAACAACAACGCCCCCCCTACTTCTTCGCCGTCGCAATGGCTAATGGATCTCGCCTTCGCAAACAGTCCGCACAGGTGCCGCAATGGCCGACACGGGCGCTCCCCTCGCCGTCAGCCTGGCAGCCCGTGAGCCAGGCCGCGACGACGTACTGCAGGCTGCCGTCGACGAGGGCCACGACGCCGACATCCCGAGCAGCATTGGCTTCGTGGCTGCTGACGCTCCGTCCGGGGAAGTCGGCCATGCCACTGGCGCGAAGGAGTCCCCTCGGGCGAGACACGAAGCCGGTGATAGCAGCGATACAAACGACGTCGACGTCGAAGACCAGGCCGGCTTTGGAAGCGAAAGCGGAGGCAAGGCGATGGCAGTGGAGGACATGGTGGTTGACGACACGAGCGACGACGAAAACACCGTCTGGTGGGACGGCGACGACGACCCGCAGAACCCTTACAACTGGCCGCGATGGGTCAAGGTCCTCAACTGCGTCCTCATCAGTTCGCTGACCTTTGTCACGCCGCTGGCCTCGTGTGAGAACCCTCTCCGTATACAAGTGCGAAGCCGCGCTGACGATCCATCCCCCGCCCAGCCATGTTCGCCCCGGGCGTGCCGACGCTGATGCGCGAGTTTGGCAGCTCGAGCACCGAGCTCGCTGCCTTTTGCGTTTCCGTATATGTGCTGGGCTTTGCGGCGGGCCCCATGGTGTTCGCGCCGCTGTCGGAGCTGTACGGGAGGCCCGTCGTGTACAACGTTGCCAATGTGGGATTCATCGGTGAGTCTTCACTTACACCCGACTCACTTACACCACTTCCACTCCACTGCTTCTTGCACTACATCGCTCCTCCTTTCACATGCTACAGCCATCACATACATCCACCACCTCACCCCTTAGTCCTATCTCATCCACGAGCCTCCACACCTTTCTTCCATAGAGCCGCTAAACAATGATGCGCCCCCAGCCTTCATCGTCGCCAGCGCCAAGGCCCCCTCGCTCAGCGCTCTCATCGCCTTTCGCTTCTTCAGCGGCGTCTTCGGCTCGTGTCCCATCACCAATGGGGGCGGCACCATCGCCGACATGATCGTCCAGGAGAAGCGCGGCGCCGCCATGGCCAGCTTCGCCATCGGCCCTCTGCTCGGCCCCATCATCGGCCCCGTCGTCGGCGGCATCGTCTCCGACGCTCTCGGCTGGCGCTGGGTCTTCTGGATCATCGCCATCCTCGCTGGCGTGCTGTCGCTGTGCTTTCTCTTCTTCGGCCGCGAGACGTACGCGCCCGTCATACTGCAGAAGAAGGTCGACCGCCTCAGGAGGGAGACGGGCAACGCCATGCTGCGCTCCAAGCTGGATCCTGGGCTCGCGCCCGCCGACTACTTCAAGCGCGGCATCCTGCGCCCCTTCAAGATGCTGCTCTTCTCGCCCATCTGCATCATCTGCGGCGTCTACGTCGGCTTGGCCTACGCCTACCTGTACGTCATGTTCACGAGCCTCACGCCGCTCTTCATGCGCATCTACCACTTCGACACGGTCCACGCCGGTCTCACGTTCCTGGGCCTCGGCGTCGGTAGCGTGATCGGCGTCGCCTATTTCTCTGTCGCTAGCGACAGGCACATCCGCAAAAAGGCTGCTCAGGAGGAGGCCGCGGCGACTGCCGACACGCGCAGCGGCGGCAGCCCCTTTAAGCCAACCATGAAGCCCGAGTATCGACTGACGCCCCTCAAGCCCGGGGCTTTACTGTTGCCCGCGGGCTTCTTTATCTACGGATGGACGGCCGAGTACAAGGTCCACTGGATCGTGCCCCTCATTGGCACCGCCATCATCGGCATCGGCAACCTCATCATCTTCATGGTAAGCTCTCCGCCTCTCACCGTCGCTGCGCAAGCTCTGACATAACCGCCCACACCAGTCACTTCAGCTGTACCTCGTCGACAGCTTCACCATTTACGCCGCCTCTGCCATCGCCGCCAATGCCGTCGTCCGCTCCGTCGCGGGCGCTGTTCTTCCGCTCGCGGGCCTGCCCATGTACGAGAAGCTGGGTCTCGGCTGGGGTAACAGCCTGCTGGGGTTTATTGCCATGATCATGCTGCCTGCGCCGTGGCTGTTTATAAGGTATGGCGAGTACTTGCGCAAGAGGTTTGAGATTAAGAATCTCTGAAGGAAGCCATGTAGCGTTGAAAACCTGTACATATCGACCTTTACTTACGGTATGGTCGCGATTGTCTAACAAATTACGACACCTTACGACGGCAGGTAGATACCAGGCATCCAGGCATAGAGGGACAGCCTTTATCATAACTTTTGATTTCGTATTCATAATTAGCCAAGCCCAAGCCGTGGGCCGAAGCTTTGGCGCTCTCTATCAAACATTCCCGCATGTCCGTGTCGGTCTGTATTCATTACCAGCCATCCCGTCTGCGCCCTCGCCCCACTGCTCGCTCGCCGTGTTTCGCTTCTACATCTGACCAATGCCCAGGTGCTCGGGGTCAGCCTGCACAATGCGGAGGGTGTTGGTGTTGCCCATGCCGCCCTTCCAGCCCTGCACGACGACGACGGTGTCGCCAGGGGTCAGCGTGCCAAGCTCCAGCGCGTGGTTGACGGCCCACTTGATGCGCTTGTCGACGTCCTCCTGCCAGTTGACCTTGTCAAAGTCGGGCTTGGACTCGGGGAACAGGAAGGGGTAGACGCCGCGGTACAGGTGGCTGAAGCGCGACGTGGTGGCATTGCGCGTCACCATGAAGATGGGGCACACGGGGCGGTACTTGGACAGCAGCCTGGCCGACTCGCCAGACGTCGACAGCACGATGATGCCACCGGCGCCGAGGTCAAGCGAGGCGCGCACTGCCGCCATGGCGCACGACTCGACGGTCCGCACGGGGCGCTGCACCAGCGTGCACATCTCCTCGAAGTGCGACACGTACGGGATGGAGTTCTCGGCCTTGAGGCAGGCCTCGTGCATCTCGCGCACCGCCTCGACCGGGTAGCTGCCCTTGGCCGTCTCGCCCGACAGCATCACGCAGTCGGCGCCGTCGGTGATGGCGTTTCCTACGTCGCTGATCTCGGCACGCGTCGGGCGGGGGTTCTTGATCATCGACTCCAGCATCTGGGTGGCGCAGATGACGGGCTTGCCGGCCATGTTGCACATGGCGATGAGCTTCTTCTGCGCTGCAAACACCTCGGCGGCGGGGATCTCGATGCCCAGGTCGCCACGGGCCACCATGACGCCGTCGGTCTCGTCGAGGATCTCCTTGAAGTTGTTGAGGCCCTGGCGGTTCTCGATCTTGGCAATGATCTGGATCTGCTTGCCCTCCTCACCCAGCACCTCGCGAATGTCCTTGATGTCCTGGGCGCGGCGGATAAATGAAGCAAAGACCATGTCGACCTTGTTCTTGACGCCGAACTGGAGGTCGGCCTTGTCCTTTTCCGACAGGGCGGGCAGGTCGACGTCGGTGTTGGGCAGATTGACACCCTTGCGGGACGAGATGAAGCCGTTGTTGCGGCAGCGGACCTCGATGGTCTTCTCGTCGACGATCTTGAGGACGTCGAAGGCGAGGACGCCGTCGTCGACGTAGATGATGCGACCGGGCTGGATGACCTTGGTGATGTTCTTGTAATCGACGTACCTGGCAATGTCAGGAACAGACCCGCCCCGCTTGCTAGGGAACTAACTCACATGTTGTCGGTGTCGCAAGACGTGGCGTACTTCTCGTCGGTGGTGATATTCAGGACCTTGCCAACGGCGATGGGCAGATCCTCGTCGTTCTTGGTGTTGCCAGTGCGGATCTCAGGGCCCTTGGTGTCAAGGGCAATGGCGACGGGGCGGCCACGGTGGGAGTCGACGGCGGCGCGGGCATTGTCGATGACGGACTGGTGATATTCGTAGGAGCCGTGGGAGAAGTTCATGCGGACAACGTTAAGGCCGGCATCGCGCAGCTTGTTGATGGCCTCGACGGAGTTGGTCTTGGGCCCGATGGTGCAGATGATGGAGGAGCGGCGGTAGTTGTGCTCGGGGCTGTAGGCAGTGTCAAGCGAGGCGAGCCAGCTGATGCGGCCGCCGCCGTTGAGGTGCTCCTGCTGGGCCGCGGCCATGACGCTAAATGATCGCGAACGGTTGGAGTGCTGCTGCTGGGCCATGGCGGCGAGGTTTGGCTTCGGCGGTGCTTAAAGGGGCGGCTGAGACGGCGACGGGAGATCGGCGGAGGTCTGAGGTAAGATGGATCGAGAGAATCAGGCTGTGTGGCGGCTGCTGTGTGAGCTCATGTCGCAGAGATGATGCTGAAGACTGAAGACGGTGGTGGGGGTGGGATTAGGTTGGGTTTGACGGAGGGGGGCCAGCACCCACCTCGCAGCTGCAAGCTTGAGACGTGGCGCCGAGGACGGAGCAGCGCAGCTTGTTCAGGGGAAAGCCGTCAGTGAAGGTTGATTGGGATCGAGCTGAGAGTCGAGTACGAGTACGAGTACTTGGAGAGGATGTGGTGTGAGGAGGGAGGAGGAGGAAAAAAAGAAGGGAACGTAGCAGCTGATGGAGGGGTCCGTCCGCTTGGTCTGGTCTGGCCACGGGCTTGTTTGGGGCGACCGGGGCAGCTAGCTGGCTGCGGCAGCGGCGCGATGGTGGTGCATGCTGCCGCTTGCTGCGCGTCGGTCCCCCAAATCCAGCGCCATGGCCCCGCCTCACTTTTTTTGCGCCCTCTTCACTGGCTTGGCTGGGGCGGGTGCGGTCAGGAAGAAACCCAATTCGCTCCCCGTGCCTCGTTATCTCGGGGGATGGAGATGTGCCAGCAAAAAAATGGTAATAAGTCAAACAAACATACCAGTGAAGGAAATAACGGGGTCGCTCGACCACCGGGCAACGATAAGACGAGCCTGCACACGCGAGAGGGAAGCGGGCTCTTCAATGATGGAGCGAGACAGAGGAAGGGAAGGGGATTTGTATGGATGTCTTCGCCCACTGAGGCCAGCAAACGAAACAAGGAGAGGCGTGAAACTCACCGGAAACAGGCACTGCCGACGACGATGTTGCTATTTTCGTTGATAATGGGATGATGCCCAGTAAAGTCGGAGAGTTCTGCGGTTTGGCAAATGCGCAACGGTGTTTTCCGTTTCAATCTGGGCGACGCAACGGCAGGCTCCTGGAAAAGGGTCTGAGGCATTTGGCGGTCTCCGCCGTCCCCGGTCTGGACGGAGGTCGTTCCCGTCCTCAACAAAACAGACCAATGGATCCCACTGGCACTAGGAGCATCACCAAATCAGCCTTGGTCAGCGCCGGCAGCGGGGTGGAGAGCCGCTGCTGATACGCGGAAAGGCACATCTCTCCAGCACGGTCAGGTCCGTGATCGCTGTCCCCCTTTTTGTTCGTCCAGCTCCAGGCCATTGTCGATGCCGTTGGCACTGAGACAGTCGCCTGTGTCGGTAACCTGACCGACGAGGGTCGCGCAATGCACTGCCGGTGCTGCCACGCGCTGCAGCCCAATCTGCAACACTCTGCTGCTTCGCCTGCCTGCTGGGCGAGGCTGAACCTGGAAGCCAATGGGTCCACCACCGCTCGCTTCCGCGGCAACCTTTTGCGGTGGGGGCCACTGTTGAGTGCCGCCGAACCGGCCGGGGCCTGCGCTCGTATCGGTCAAGCTTCGGCCTTTCTGTCCGGTGCTGCTCCGGTGCGCTACCAGCTGGCAGAGCTCTGTCGGCGGGCAACAATCGTTCGCCTAAGAATGAGGCGGGTCTTAGCCGATGGTGTGGCTGGGCAGCTCCAGCCACAGTCGCTGCAGTTCGTGGCTGTGAAGGTTGCCTGTCGCTGAGTCAGCATGAGTCGACTGCTCACGTGAGGGGTTCCGAAGGCCTGCCTGTGTCGTCACCTGCCGCACGCCTTTGCTGGGCAACCAAGACAGCGCCCAGCTGAGACCGTATCCTCCAACCACCACCACCCCGAACTGCTCGACAACCATCAACCGCCGCAGCTCTCCCATCACTGCTGCGCTCTTCTCAGCTCTTCAGGGCGATCCGTCTCAGTTGATCAGGAAATCATCTTCGCGCCCCGCCTCGCGGCCAACAAACAACCATCATGGTGGTATGTGTACCCTCCTCTGCGGCCGGCTGTGTCGGCTGGTCCAGCTTCCGCCGCGAATGAGCTGTTCTTCGAAAGACGCGCGAGATCCTTAGACCCCTCGCTTGGCGCAACCCGTCTAAGAATTCTCGCAGCTTCTCAACCTGCTGACGTTGGGACTGTGGTCAAAGGTCGGACGATTGACGCACTACGCCTTCGATGCCGTTCTCAGTATGTCGCCGCCCACCCCGCCTCGAGGCGCCCCACGGGATGCTGACCTTTGCTGCACAGTTTCTGCTTTCCTCGCAGGCATGAAGCGGTCGACTGGCTTGACGTGAGTGCCGCGCACCGCCACGGGAGACGGCTCTTCGGGCGTCCAGGCCTCCAGCTAACTCGTACCCCGTTGCGGGACGTCCTAGGCCCAGTTTCAAGACCGACAAAGTCGCTGGCGAGAACAAGGAAGTCTCAAAGTGGATCGACAAGTATCTCGGCGTCGGCGAGTGGGTGATGGATCAGTCGGTCGCCATAGCCGGCTCCAGCGGCTTCTTCGAGCGCACGCGATGAACAAAGCCGCCAGCGAGCAAGCCCCGACCCTCCCATCCCGGGTGTGCAAGCCAAGTCGTGTCCCCCATCCCCTCGTCGCTGCGTAGAGGCACTCTGCTCAACCTCGTCGCCGTGTCTGACGGCGTTCTTTTTGTCGGGTTATCCCATGGTCGGGTGATGGAGTCGTCTGTGGACGGGGCCGGGTGCGACCGGACTGCGAGCGCCGTCACATGGTGCGCGACAACGGTCCATGCCGGCTCTCGTACTGTGTTTCGAGGCGTTTAGGTTTGCATACAGCTCGGGAGCTTTCAATTCAAGGACATGGTTGTTTTTTTGGATCGTGAAAAGTCACAACTTCTCGCCTCCAGAACAGTTCCTGGTCATGCGCCGCCATTGCGAGCGGCGGTCGTCCCGCATCCCCACAACCGCCGACGCCACATAGCCGAGGTTACCCGTGACGGCCGTACCCGAACAACGAGCTCTCCAGATTATGGCGCTTGAATGGAAGAAGCAATTACTCAGCATCACAAGTACACATGAGTAGAGCTACTCGTACACATACTCTAAACTGCCATTATTCCTCAGTTCAATGGGGCCAACGGCGCCTGATATGCTATGTTCCTCGTGGCCGGGTATACACACAATTCCAAGCGCAGCACAATGATCTCTCGCTTCCCCACAAACGTAAACGCCAAAGCTGCCTCGGTAGGGAGGCATGTAAGAACTTATAACACTGCAAATGGCAAGACGTCTTGGCTCAGACGTCCTTGTCTTGTCCGTGCTCGGCCAGGAACTCTGGCGGCACCCCGTTCTCGCTGTCCTGCTGGCTCATGGCCGACTCGCGATCCGCATCGTCAAAGCGCGAGACCAGGAGATCCGGCGGGACCTCGTTGTCGCTCTCGTACCGCCGGGATCCGTCGTTGCCGGCAGCGGCCTCATTATCATCATCGTCCACGAGCTTATGTTCGTCGCGCGAATCTTCGCGAGGGCCTTGGTCCGCGCCTTCGTCATCGGTGCCTTCAATGATGCCTCTGAGCATGTCGCGCGCCTCCTTAAAGGCCTCGAACTCGGCGCCGATGGCGCAGATGAGCAGATTCCAGCGCTTGCTCTCGGCGAGCTGCAGGCGTTGCTCCAACTCGTTCATGACCTCTTCCATCCGGGGGAGCTGGCTGCGAATCGTATCCACGGCCGACGGTACCTTCTCCTTGCCCTTTGCTGAGGCCGGCGCGGATGCTTCCGCTCCAGCCTTGACGATCCCCCGTAGCTTCGACTCGAAGTCGGAAACCAGCGCCATGGCCGCCTGCCACGTAGCACCGCCTTCTTCCAGTGCCTGCAGCTCCTGGTCGATCTGGTCCTTTCGGTGCTCCAGAATATCCACCTCCGCTTCCCACCAGGACCTTGCCATTTCGACGGTCCGCCGTTCCGGTATCAGTCGCATGAATTCGACACCGCCCGGGGACCTCGAGTCCGCGTTTGGGCCACTGCTTTGGTTCACCATTTCCTGGTCCAGTGGTTGCACGGAAGGGCGGCGCACGAGTGTCTTGACCTCGACGTCCACGTCCTTGAGCGCGCCGCGGTATCCACTGAGCCCGGCCTCCCGTTTGCTCTTGACATCGTCTATCTTCTCCCTAAGCCAGCGCCGCCGGTTTCGCATCCCCACGAGCTTTTCCTCCAGGAGCCGAATCTCGCGGTCCAGTGAGTCGTGCTTCGATCCAAGATTTCGAAGCTCCTTGCCCAAGGGCTCCTCGTCGTCGCCCTCTAAAGCCGAAAGCTCATTTTCTATCGCGGCCCTCCTCGTAGCAAGTCCGTTCAGGCGGGCGAGCGCCATCTTGCGCTCCGCCAAAGCCGTGTCCAGATGGGCGTCTTCTTCCCTCTTGACGTTGGCCATGGCGGTCATCGCCTTTTGCAGACCCTTTCGCGCTGCCCGTAGCCCCATCGGTCGCGCCCTTGTTGGCTGTCTCACGGGTACCACATTACCCTCCGGGGTGGACTGAGGCGGCAGGTATAGGCTCTTGGGCATGCGGGACCTGGAACTCGCGGTTGAATAAAACGTGCCCGTGGGCGTGCTGCTTCCAGCGTCACTATGCCCGTCCACGTCGCTGCTAGGACCTGCCTCCCAACCTCCTGTACTTCCTGCCACCAAGCCTGCGGCCTGGAAGTCAAGGAGTTGCTGGATATCTTGCTCCAATGCGTGTTCCCGCCTCCGCAGCGCCCGCCAAACCGAGTCAGAGCTCCGAGACACGTAGTCTTGTCTTTGGTCGAAAAGTACACTAGTGATGTTTGCTCGACTTGCGGCCAGGAGGCCGCCCGAGGCTTCCTGGTGGCTGCGGTTCGCCCGTGATGGGCTTGAGCTGCTGCTCATCATGATGGAGGCAGCTATCGGCGGGGGCGGGCCCGCGAACATGGCCCGAGGCTGCCTGAGTTTAGAGGAAGACCCTGCAGAGCTGGGCCTTTCGTCCCAGGAGCCGGGCGACATGTCAGGGGGGCTCGTCCCGGGCGCCGCGGGTCTTCTCAATCGAGGTCGCAGGGGCTCGTGGTCGAGAGACTCGGCATCGGCGGGCCGCGGGTCCAGCAGCTCCAGCTGGTATTCGCTCGGCGATCGTTTTGGGGATCGAGGGGACAGAATAGAAGATGAATGCGTGACGCTGGAGAAGCGACCGAGCAAGGTGGGAGACGCTGGGCCCATGACGAAAGCAAACGGTGTTGCTCGCCGCTTTGTTATCGTCGCGAGGAAGTCGTTCCTACATGCCCGGTGATTGAAGGCAGTCCCAACCTGAGAAGTGAGAGGAGAGGGAGAACAAGGGGGCAGCCCCTACAAGACGCGCGTGATTCACGAGGACATCGGTGGATGCATGAAGGTAGGTAGCTGGTGTGGATGGTCGGCGGCATGTGGCCTTGCTCTTGTAAGTCAGCCACTAAGGTTGAGGTGCCTCCCCGCCAGCCACTGCAGACACCGGTCTGGCTCTGTCTTGGGGGGCAGCCGTAATACGCGGCGAGTCGACTTCGCGCTTCGAACCTTAGGTTCTCAGAACTCCGTACGGTGTACGTATACTGTAGTCCGCACGCTACCGGCACGTATAAGGTAGCTGATGTGTGGCAAGGCCAGCGCCTTTCCTGGGGGGCCGTCGCCCTGGTGTCGAAAATCGGGATAGGGTCATTTGAAGTGTCCTGTCACGTCACGTCCCAGGGGAGGTGGGATGGACGGGAGCTTTGCGCCGCCAGCGATGGACATAGCGCACTTCAGCGGTGTGTCCCGAGGTTACGGGGCAGTGCCAGCGTCCAGTACCCCACGTCGTAGGGCGCAACGGACACCAACGTGGGGTGAGGCAAGGCGACTGCCCGGGTCCCTTGAAGTAAGCTGCCTGTGGGTGCCTGAGGTCCCATCCTTGCTCCCTGCGGTCGGCGGATCGTGCCAGAGCAGCCCGCAGCTCCACCGCCAGCCATTGCCCGCTTCCTCACGCGTAGCCATCCGTCACCGTCCTCTCCCGCCTCCAACCTCACCCGGTCCGCGCAGCATTGGCCTCCTCCTCAGCCGCGCCGCATCTGGCAACTACCAGCTCTCGAGGTGCTACAGGCAGTGAGAGGAGCCGTCGTCGCCGCCGCCGCCGCCCGCAAACTCCGCGATGAGCCAATCACATCAGCTTCCGACTCGAAGGCCAGTTGGTGCTCCTGGCCCGTATGGGGGCCAGCAGGACGAACTGCACATGTCTGGCCTGACCTCCACCCCCCACGGCCAGCAGCTGTCGTCGCCTCGAGAGTACGCGCCTCAGATCAAGCTCGAGCAGCCGCTGCCGCCCGCGAGCGCGCACGCGAACACCCTCGCCCACCCTCAGCCTCCCTCCATGCATCAACTCCAGCAGCAGGCCAGCACCACCACCGTGCCCAACGTCCTCCAGCCAGGCGGCATGTCGTCACGGCCACCGGCCATGTCTACCAACACGGCGCCTACACTCCCCACGATGCATGCCTCAATGCCTCCCCCCGCCTCTTCCTCGGCCTCGTCGCAGCATCACCACCAGCATCAGCCGCCGCCGCCCTCCCACGACTACCAGACGCCGTCCAAGCCGTCCCTCACCATGCCGCACTCCCACTCATACTCCCGTTCCAGCCCTGCCGCCGGCTACGACGGGCCTTCGTCCTCCTACCAGGCCTATACCCCTACCACGCCCAGCGGCTCTTCGTCGCAGTTCATGTCGCCCACAGATATCGGAAAGTACAATGCTCCGGGCTCCCAACGAAACTTCTCCACTACGCCCCTGGGCCTCGCCGACATTCGACCCCGTGCCGACTCGAGCATGTCCGATGGCGCCCCGGGCACCGTTGCCCACGACCTGGCCACTACTCAGCCCGGTCCCAGCAACTACCTGGCTCCATGGGCCATCTATGCTTTCGACTGGTGCAAGTGGCCGCCTCAGGGCAACGGTGCCGGTAAATTGGCCGTGGGAAGCTACCTGGAAGATGGCCACAACTTTGTAAGCTCAAGGCTGGACACCGTCGTCGGTTTCTCTCTGCTGACTCTACTAGATTCAAATCCTCGATAGCCAAGTCGTACCGACCCCACAAGACGTCTACTCGCCAGGCTCATCCAAGTACAGCCTCGACTTCACCAAGGTTGCGGAAGCTACACACTCGTACCCCGTCACCAGGCTCTTGTGGGAGCCTCCGTCCTCTCAGAAACAGTCCACGGACCTCCTGGCTACTTCCGGCGATCATCTTCGCCTATGGTCGCTGCCTTCGGAAACCTCTGCGAACCCAGGCAATAGCATCACCGGCAGGGGGCCGGCTCGCGACACCGCTGTGACCAAGCTGACCCCTTTGGCCTTGCTTTCAAACTCCAAAACTCCGGACCATACTGCCCCGCTCACGTCACTTGACTGGAATACCGTCTCTCCCAGTCTAATTATCACGTCTAGCATCGACACGACCTGTACAATCTGGGACATCCCGTCATTGACGGCCAAGACACAACTCATCGCCCACGACAAGGAAGTGTACGACGTGCGATTTTGCGCCAACAGTGTGGATGTCTTTGTCAGCTGCGGTCAGGACGGAAGCGTCCGCATGTTCGATCTGCGCAGCTTGGAGCACTCCACAATCATATATGAGCCGACCGGCAAGGACGAGAGAGGTACCATGCTCCCAACACCGCCTTGACAGGCCAAGCGAGCTCTGCTAATACAAGTTATACAGACAGCACTGGCCGCACAAGCCCGACGGCCGCGCAACAGTCCATGGCAAGCCCGCCACCTCTGCTACGTCTAGCAACTTCGCCCCATGACACGCATCTCCTGGCGACTTTTGCCCAGGACTCGAGCACCATCCGCATCCTCGATGTGCGGCAGCCTGGCCAAGCACTTCTTGAACTCCGGGGGCACTCCGGACCCATCAACTGCCTGGAATGGTCCCCGCTACGAAGAGGCACCCTAGCTTCGGGAGGTGATGACTGCCAGGTCCTTGTGTGGGATCTCCTGACTTCGAGCTCGTCAGGTGGTGGTCCACCGATCAACGGCACTCCCCAGCAGGACAACAGCCGAAGCCCTGTTGCAGCTTGGGAGTGTGACTACGAGGTTGCAAACCTCGGGTGGGCCCCTCACCTGCAAAACGGAGACTACGGGGAGTGGCTAGGCGTCAGCGCTGGCCGCGGCATCTGGGGCACACGACTCGTGTGAAGGATTTCAACGTCTATGCAGTGTCTCTCACATTGCTGCAGTGTGTTTGAGCGTTACGCTGATGGACTGTGACACGATATCCCAGTCTGTTATAGATGCGATGCATCAGCCCAAGTACACGCACGCCGACTAGCCCAGCGCCCATTACACCCTGTACGTCGTTGGTCTCGTGCAAGCATGGGCTTGAAGGAGGTGACAATTGCGACTCGACAACAGATTGGCCTGTAGAAGGCGGGCTGAGGTCTCGCTAATCAGCTTGCGAGAGAAACCGCTGGGAAGAGATGGTGTTTGTGGCCAGCCAGCCAGCGATGATGGCGAGCAAAGTATTTGCACTGGTGCGCTTCGATGCCGCGGCTGAAGAGGAACGACAGGATAACCCTCATCGCTGCCACTAGGGCTTGAATTGGGGTGGCAGCGGGTTCAACATGATCCAAGCGGTCCCTCGAGCAACGAGCATGTAACAACCCATCTCTGCAAGTCTCGCTTGGGGGGCTTGGCCGTGGGAGCATACAAGAAGCACCAGATTACGCATGCAGCATGGCTCTCAGTGTGCCTTGTCCGTGAAATAATAGTCCATAGTCAACATAGAGCACCTGGAAACCAGGGCATGAGCACGAACTCGTATGGTGATTGGTGTGTTAACAGCTCCAAGCGTCGGTGAGGCTCACAGAAGTCGAGTGGGCAATGTCGGTGGGGCCCCGAGAATTAGCCGCACACCCACGCGTAGCGCGCCGCCACATGGCCCAAGCAGGCCGACCATGTTGGTAACTAACGGAGTAGCCTCACCTGCCGGATCTTTCTTGCCTCGCAACCTCTGCGCGCCTTGGCATCCTCGTCTTCACCATTCACCCTCCCATTAATTGTCTCATTAGGTGCACATATTGTGACGGCTGCTCAGGTTCAGCGGCCAACGCAGACACGCCATGGCTTCCAACGACCCTCCTCGATTCGACGATTCCGAGGACGAGGAGGACTTCAACCCGGCCCCGGCTGACTTGTCCGACGAGGAGCCTGCCGATGATGACGGCGCGCAGCACGTAAAGCGAGGCACACGGCACAGCAGCGCTGGTGATCACGACGATTCCGCCAACGATGGCGACAGTCCTCCCCGCAAGTCGCGAGCTCGCGGCAGCGATGACGAAGACGATGAAGAACCTCGAGCGAGGCCGAGAGGCGACGACGAAGATGAGAACAAGGATGAAGAGGAGGACGAAGAAGAAGAAGACGAAGAAGAGGAAGACGATGAAGATGAGGATGTGCAACAGGTCTGCAACATCTTGGCCCCTCTCTAGCCCTCGTGACGATGCTGACACCAATGGTTAGGGCCATCGCCGAAAGCGACGCCGAGACCGACGCAACGCTTTCTTCGATATCGAGGCAGAGGTAGACGATGAAGACGAGGGAGAAGATGAAGAGAAAGAGGGCGAGGAGATTGAGGACTTCATCGACAACGCACACCCCGACGACGTCGCAGAGAGCGCTCGGCTGGACGACGATCGAAGGCATCGCGAGCTTGACCGTCGCCGAGAGCTGGAGGCGAGCATGGACGCTGAGAAGCAGGCCGAAATCCTGCGGCAGCGATACGGTAACCGGCGTCCAGCCAAGGGCTTTGGCGACTCAGCCGTCGTCCCAAAGCGTCTTTTGCTCCCGAGTGTCGACGATCCAAGCATCTGGGCCGTGCGATGCAAGGAGGGCAAGGAGCGCGAGGTTGTACTCTCCATCACCAAGCGAATTGAAGAGCGGCTGGGAACCAAGGATGAACTCGCCATCACAGCGGCATTTGAACGCGGTGGTGCCCAGTCGGTCATGAAGAGCATCGTCTACGTCGAGGCCCAGCGACAGACCGACATTCTCGTGGCGCTGGACGGCATGCTCAACGTCTATCCTCGGTCAAAGATGACTCTTGTGGACATCAAGGACATGCCCGAGCTTCTGCGCGTCACCAAGACGCCAACTCTCGAGCCTGGCGCCTGGGTTCGCTTGCGTCGGCCGGCCAAGCATGCGGGTGATCTTGCCCAGGTCCTGGATGTTACTGAGAACGGCCTGGAAGCGAGGGTTCGATTCATTCCGAGATTGGACTACGGCATGCGTGACGATGCCCTGCTCTCGACTGACGGAAAGAGAAAGAGACCCGGTATGGCAGGCCCCAGGCCTCCACAGCGGCTCTTCAGCGAGGTGGAGGCGCGCAAGCGTCATCCTCGTCACATTCAAGGCAACCCCACCACCAACACCTGGTCGTACATGGGCGACGAGTTCGAAAATGGCTTTCAGGTCAAGGATGTCAAGATCCAGCAGCTCATCGTCACCGACGTTAACCCATCTCTGGAGGAGGTCACTCGATTTGCCTCTGGCGCTGAAGACGGCACCGAAAACTTGGACCTCAAGGCCTTGGCAGCAAGCTTGAAAGACAGCAGCTCGCTCGTCACGTACCTGCCCGGAGACATAATCGAGGTGTATGCTGGTGAGCAGCGAGGCGTTGTGGGCAAGGCTACCAACGTCCAGGGTGACATTGTCACAATGACAGTCACCGAGGGAGACCTGGAAGGGCAAAGCATCGAGGTGCCTATCAAGGGTCTTCGAAAGCGGTTCAAGATTGGCGATCACGTCAAGGTTATCGGAGGCAGCAAGTTCCGCGACGAGGTTGGCACCGTGGTCAAGATTTCCGAAGATCGCGTCACTCTCTTGACGGATCAGACCAACACCGAGGTGACGGTATTCAGCAAGGACCTGCGCGAAGCCAGCGACATTGGTGGTCAAGGGTCTCTCGGGCAGTATACACTGCACGACCTCGTTCAGCTCGACCCTACTACGGTGGGCTGTATCGTCAAGGTTGACCGGGAATCCCTCGTGGTCCTGGACCAGTACGGAGACCCCAGGCAGATTATGCCTTCTCAAATCTCCAACAAGCTGCCCCAAAGGAAGCAGGCTGTCGCGGCGGACCGTGATGGCTCAGAAATCCGACTCGACGACAAAGTCAAGGAGTTCACGGGCCAGCAGCGACAGGGCAAGATCATCCATATTCATCGATCCTACATATTCCTGCACACCAACGACAGCACGGAAAACGCAGGTGTATTCGTCACCAAGGCCAGTATGGTCAACACGGTCGCAGCAAAGGGCGGCCGGGTCAGTTCAGCGGCGTCTGGCCCCGACCTGAGTACCATGAACCCGGCCCTGAAGATCCACAAGAACGGCGTCGAGAATAAGGGTATGCAGCAACCAGTCAAGATGTTTGGACGCGACCGAGCTCTCAACCAGACCGCGATCATCAAGAAAGGTCCATACAAAGGCCTTTTGGGTATCGTTAAGGACACGACAGACACACATGCTCGCGTCGAGCTGCATACCAAGGGAAAGACTGTCACGGTTCCACGAGAGTCGTTGAGTTTCCGGGACAAGACGTCAGGTGCCGCCATCGACATCAACGGCAGAGGCCGGGGTGCGCCTGGCGGGTTCAACCGTGGGTCGGGCGACAGGGTGCCTGGCTGGCAAGGAGGATCTCGCACTCCGATCAGTGCGAGCGGCTCAGATCGAGTCCCTGCCTGGGGGTCGCGCAGTAAGTTCCAGGCAGCTATCTTGCCGTACATGTGTAGAGTGTTCTGACAATGAAGCAGCACCAGCAGCCGCCAGTGGGCGAACGCCAGCGTGGAAGGCCCAAGATTACTCGGGATCGCGAACTCCAGCCTGGGCGGATGGTTCTAGAACGGTCAATCCGTACGATGGCAGCCGAACTGCGTACGGCTCTGGTTCACGAACGCCAGCCTGGCAGTCCGGAGCCAGGACCCCAGCGACCAGCGACGCCTTTGGGGCTGGGTCTCGAACGCCGGCATACGGAGCAGGTGGGGGCACCGATGGATGGACATCGGGCTCCAAAACGCCAGCATGGGGTTCATCTGCTCCTACTCCCGGGGCGAGCGGCAACGACTCGTGGGGATATACACCCGGGGCGACCTCGTCGGCGGCCTACGATGCACCAACACCGGGCGCCGGCATGGGGGCTCCCACTCCTGGCGCACTGAACGCTCCGACGCCCGGTGCGTACTCTGCCCCGACACCCGCAGCCAACGCACCCACTCCAGGCGGCGGCTGGCAGGGAGGATGGGGTGCAGAATCGGCACCGACGCCCGGAGCTGGAGCCCCGACACCTGGGGCAAGCGGGTATAGTGCTGGGTACTACGGGGCTCCGACGCCCGCGGCATACGGTGCGCCGGAGACTCCGGCAGCCAGTGGACCGAGGTATACGGACGACGATTGATCACTGAGGCGAGATAGGTCTTTTTGGAGCGGTGGCCGATGTCGCGCTGGTGACTGTGGGAAAAGTCGGGTGAGATGGATCGTTGAGACAGGGCGTTCGGACATCATGTATTTTTAATATAGAACGACTCTTCGTCAGATGCTCAGTCTTTGCACGGGATGCTTTGCGACTAGCATGGATCGCAGGAAATTGAGACCAGGAGAATAAGTTGTCATCAGGTTGTGAGTACCCTGCGCTGTAGTTTTCTGGTCCAGAAGGGCTTCAGGGTTATTCATAGTTCCCGTCTATGAAGACAATGAGGTCGAAGAGCCTCAAGCTAGATCATGAAGGCTACCAGCCGTGTCCGCATTCTTGATGAACCCGAAATATGCAGTTGCGGCATGGGCTGGAGTTACGTTATGCACTGGGTTTTGTGCAATTCCCTTGAAAGATACGGCCCGGGAAACGCGAACTCAAATATGCGAGTATATGGAAAATGGGAGAGCTGATGCCTACCCTACAGAGAAGCTAACCAAGGTGGAACCCTGCCCCAGTGAGTAGCTTCATCGGCTTCACCATCTTCAACTCCAGCCATGGCAGCGACAATGGCGCCCACACGAATAGGGAGCCCAATTTTGCGACATTGCGGACGGCGCGCGTGCCAATTTGGAAGCAGGACCTACGCCAATGGCTCAGCGAAGCCAGCGTCGGCGCGGCCGGAGGCCGGCGCAAAAGCCGGCAGAACGACCGTCACGGCGAGCAAGGAGGCAATGAGAGCCGCACAGGCCCGGGAAGCTGCCCTCCGCGCCGCGCGCATGCGACGCCAGGCCGAGCGAGGAGACAGCCAAACCGAAGAGGCGAAGAGGCGGCTGGAGAACGAGGACTACCAGAAGAGATACAAGACGGCGGCCAGGAAGTGGGTGTCGTCCCTCATCGCCCTGCCGATCCTGCTCGTGACGAGCTACTACCTTTTTGATCGATGTGAGCAAGCCTGGGCTGTGTGTCGTATCAGGGAATGAGGAGATACTAACGGACATTGCCTGTAGTGGCTCTGGGTCATGCTCAAAAAACAATGCCCAAGACGTCGTCGCCTCCTGCAGACAACATCGACGAGAAGAACGAATAGCGTCACCAATACATACGAAAGGAACAACAAACCATGCCGAGCTCCGCACCTGGGGTTAATAATCTCGAAACCCACATCATCGAAGCTCGCGTTGTATCTAGCCTTGCTGGAAGAGCTCGCACCCGCCCGCCCGCCTCTACACGCGAACCCTGCTCTACGAGATCCCAGAACACGTATTGTCGCGGCGGCTTCGAATGCTGCTCTGCAAAATAGCGAGGAGTTGAAACCCTTTGCTTCTCTGGCCCAAATAGCCGTGGCGAGATGTTTGGGAGTTACGTTACGAGTCAACCCGCATCACCATCGACCATTCATGGCAAGCGGAACCCGCTGCTCGATTGACGAGAACTCAGACCGGGCCCAGAGACGAATCAATGGAATGTGGCAATTTGAGCCCTGTCCCATAATTGCCTGCTCTTGAATCTACTGTGAAGAAAAGCATGTCGGCAGTCGGCCGTGTACATCGTTACATTGAGCGTACGGCCCTTACACCGAGACCGAGGTCATCCCCAAGGCATGGAAAAGTTCCATCATATCCTGAGCGGTATTGATCTCCTCAATGAGGTTGCAACTGTTCAAGACGAGGAAGTCAGTCCCGTTCCAAGTCACGGCATCGCCTGCTTTAAGGGTCCTGCAGCCATAGAGCGCACGCTTCAGTCAGCAACCTGCGCCGTCGTCGAAGGAAGCAAGGGAAAGATTGGGCCCAACGCTCACTTACGTGGGGCCTCCGTAGTCTTTACCCATGATCGCCTCGGCCTTCCATCGAATGGCAATGTTGCGGCCATCGGCAGCCCAATGAAGGACCTTGAAGCCAAGCGACTCCCAGCCAGCCCGGGCAGACTTGAGGAAAGCCACAAACTCCTCAGACGAGTTGACGACGACGGGTGCGCTGCCGCCTGCTGCGGGATGGCGGTCTATGTGAAGCTTGACATCAGGGGCCAGTATCTTCTCGGCGTTGAACAGGTCGCCGTCCCAAAGCGCGAGGTACCTGTCCTTGACCTGGGCCAGCTCTCTGCGGGAAGGCATTTGTTGCCGGCGAGACAAAAGGTTGAACGGGCCAAGGTGGAAACGGGAGAGGACCATGACTGTGTTGCAGAGGACGCAGGTGGGGTGGAGAGGATGTTGTAGAGAGCCGAGCTGTTCGGCTTCTCTTCTCCAAGGAGCCGGGGCGTTGGATGATATGAAATCAGCGGGGGAATATAAGCAGACGTCACGGTCCGCTCCGCGGTGGACATGGCGTCATGGGCGGTAGGCCTGAGAGCTGCCACTGTATTAATCACGAGGGAGCTGATGGCGTGGTCTTAACGAGCCAGTTGACTCCTTTCACAATCTTACATCATATCCAGCCTACTGTCGAATGAGACTGTCATTGCGCTGCCCATCTTTGAGTGTGACGCATCTCCCCAGCATCCACTCCGCTTCATCACGGGGCTGGCTCGGCCGACTACCCTGCCGTTTCGAAGATGAGACAAATAGTTTGGATAGCCAGCTGACACTGGTAATTCGAGTATGAGAGAATGAAAAATCGCCATCGTGGCATTGGGTGAATGTGGCCATTGACCCAACGACAAGATTGCATTTCCGTTGACGCATCCATCCATTTACAGCTACGCCCATCATCCCCGCTTCGCACCGAGCCCTCGCATATACAGGCAGAGTGCTCTACAGCCTCGCGCCGATCTTTGCAGGCTTCCTTTTCTGAAGCTCTGCAGCGTCTCTTTTGGCCCTGTCCCTCATCGTCTTCCGCTTGATCTTGCCGCTGGCGAGCTTAGGGATTTCGTCAACGAAGACGACTCCACCCTCGAGCCGCTTGTGCTTGGCCACGCGGGAAGCAATCCAATTTTTGATATCGCCAGGCGATATTTTCCCCCGAGACACCCCTTGTATTACGACGTATGCTCGTGGTCGTTCCTCATCGCCTCTTTGAAATGAGTGGCTCAGCTCAAGGGTTCAAACTCATGGATGACAGTGGCGGATCGTTGACTTACAAGGTAATTCCTACAACGGCGGCGTCTGCTACATGCTCGTTCTCCAAAAGTGTCGCCTCTAGCTCTGCTGGCGCTACCTGGAATGCCTTGACTTTGATGAGCTCCTGTGGACTCAGAGATTAGTAAAGACGCAAACACGTCGTCGGTGCGAGCTTCCAAGACTGACCTTCTTGCGGTCCACAATCCAGATGAAGCCGTCTTTGTTGCAGGTGCCAATATCTCCAGTTTTGAGCCACCCATTCTCATCTATGATCTCCCTGGTTGCAACCTCGTTCCTCCAATAGCCAAGGGTTACGTTAGGGCCCCTGAGGCATATCTCTCCGCGTTGGCCTACCTCCACCTCGCGGCCCTCGTCGTCGATGATTTTAGCTTCACAGTTGGGCATTAGTTTCCCGATAGCTCCGCTGCGGTCCGGGGTTCCTCCCGGCATCATTGCACAGGCGCAGGTGCATTCGGTCATGCCCCAGGCTTGTCGAATCGGGACCGCGAACTTCTCCTGGCAGTCAATTTGCAACTCAAGCGATAACGGTGCCCCGCCACATAGCATGACCCTGACGCTGGAAAAATCGCGGTGAGCCACCTCGGGACGCTTCGAGAGCATGACTAGGACGGGGGGCACAACGTGCAGGGCAGTAATTCGGTGTCGCGCAATCAGGTCCAGGTAGTGCTCGAAGACGAACTCAGCCATGACATACACGGAACACTTGAGCTTGGCGGCCATGAGAACAAGGATCAGCTGTCCGTACGCGTGATAGAGCGGCAGAAAGGCAATCCACCGCTCAATTGCAAGAGAACGGGACCTCTCGTAGGGCGTGCCGAGGTACCACATGAATATATGCTGCTCAATGCTAGTGATGAGGTTTGCATGGGACACGCAGACGCCTTTTGGGAGACCCGTGGTCCCGGAGCTGTAATTGATTGTGGCGATCGTCTCTCCAGCCTCGCGACGCCCCAAAACTGGCCACTGCCAGCTGTCGCCTTGTTCGGAGGTCCCAATCATGGTTGTCCAGTCCTCGATTCCTTGACGTGCTGGGTTGTTCTCGTCCGAGAACTGGAAGATGCGGCTTGAAGGCACGCCAGCTTCTCTCGCAGCTTCAAGGACGAGTCCAAGGACACTAGGGTGGGCTAATATCACCCTGGCTGTGCTGTCGGAGATTTGGTATGCTATTTCTGAAGTTCGGAATTGCGAACAAGCCGTCAGTAGGAAATAGTGGCGATTGGATATAATGGAGCAGAGTAAATATGACTTGACATACCGTGAGCCGTGGATGCCGGGTTGACACCCGTGAAAATGAAGCCTCCACCAGCGCTGGCCAGAAAGGACACTGGGAGGAAGATATGGTTGGGGGTACAGGTCAAGATCACATCCCCTTTTGAGAGCCCCAGTCTCTCGAGGCCAAAGGCAAGTCTCTTCGCCCATTGCAACGCTTGTCTCGAAGTCAGACTTCTGTCAGGCCGGCTGCTGTTGATCCAGAGGGGTTTGTCGGAGACCGGGTCATGGCCGAAGAGGTAGCTAAGGATATCGGTCTGCGGGTAGTCAAGAGGAGGGTATTCAGATGAGAAGGGCATAGTTGCGATTAAGTTGGCTAGTGAAACAACGGGCAATGACCCAGGCTGATTGATTTTGAAGTACGTGAAGATGAGGGGCGGAAGCAGCGGGCTATTGCTGACTGTTTGTTTTGTCGGAAGGCCTCTCAGCGCTCAGGTCCCACGTTGAATGTAACGTCGATGTGGAGAGCGGCCACGGAACACGGTGATCGAAGTCGGCGGTGGCATCGCCCAGCGCGTTTTTACAACGCCGCGTAGAAGGCAATTTTCGGGTTGACGTGTGTTGGTTGTATTCACTCAAGTTATGGTGAGGCGCCGCCTGACGGTACCGCGTCTGGCTCTCCAGCACAAGCTTTGTGTTGTATGACTTATGGCCTCGCGAAAAAGATCGCATAGTGACGCAACTCGCGACAGAGCTTACTTGCCGTCAGATGGAGGTTAGGTTCATTGCCGCCATACCCTGGGCATCTCGACCTCTTCCCATGAATAAAGGAAAGGCAACCTCTTTGCCTTCAAGATCCCGACCGAAGAGGGTGTCTTCAAGACTCAGTATCGCTCTCGAATCATTATTGAAAAAACCTCCGGTTCAGAAGGAAATAACCACAGGCCTGGCACAACGGCTGTTTCCGCTGGCAAGAAAAAGGGCAAGACACCAGCCTTGCCCGTCCCGATTAATGTACGTACGATTCATCACTGATTTGTCGGACATTGGCGGGAGTGAACCATTCAGTAAGAGGGCCTCCGATCATACGGCATGCCGCCAGCATCGCAGCTCACTTCGCGGCCCAAGCGTGCTCATTCATCTGAGCTCCTGTAACCAGGGTCAGCCATCGCGGCTTGGAAGCTGCCGCAGCAGACGATGTGGACATGGTGCCCGTAAGCGACGACAATCTACAGTCCCTCGAAGTGGGATGGACGATTTGTTACATTTGCATATTCCGGATCTTTCGCTGGAGAAGTACTGGAGTCGGCCGAGAAAGAAATTCCCGAGAAGACTCTACTCATTCCTGAGACTGATGACTCCGAAGAACAGGAGAGGACTCGTGCAGAACATGTCCATCCCCGCTTAGCAGGGAGGAGAAGAGGATGCTGACAACCGAGAACACCCCGTTAATGGCGAATCGTTCAAAAAGGAGACAAGACAGATCACGGTCCTGAAGCCTTCCCGTAGCGATACCGCCATATTCGTGTCCTGGCATGCTCAACTTCAATCCCTTCGCATGTCTTCCTTCGTCGTCATTGTCCTATGCCGCTATGGCACGACCCTTGCCCTTGTTCCCATGGTCCCGTTCTAAGAGACTTTCCTTCTTGACGTACTCAAAGTGTCTGGCCCAATTTGGTTGGACAGGGTTGGGAAGATTTCCTCCACCATTGCCTAAAAAGTTGTGTCGAAGCAGGTGCCATCGAGAAACCCCATGATCAAACCAATACACAAGTCGGTGGAGGTGGATGGAGGTCAGTATTTATACGGCACCTAAGGATGGAAGGGCACGGCCACGGGGGCGCGCCAAATAGCGGCGAGGGCGCCTCACCTGATGGGGGATGTCTATTTTCCTGATGGGTGCACCAGCGTGTTCCATGATACGAAGAGAGCTGTGCATCTAGCGAAGGCGAGACTTTCAAAGACTTAGGAAGCGATGTTGTACTTGGATTAAAGATTCGGCTTATTGGGCCAGAATCTTGACGAAAATCGTATAATTTAACAATGTTGGGGATCCCATGTCAGAGGCTAAGTAATCGTTCACGCAACAAGCGATTTAATGTGTCGTACACGAACGCTGAACCTCAGAGACATCGAAAGTCTCAGATAAAATGCCCTCATCATATCCTTTCTCTCATCGAAGGATGGGAGGCTGCTGCAATCCCTACAGATCTTGTCTTACAAAACACTACTGATTACTATTAAAGACTGAAGCATACATGTATGGTCCCTGAAGAGGACGGGTGACGGTTGGTAGCAGTACGGGCAGCTGGCTGCGCTGTCATGTAGAACAGATGGCTGATGGCAATGTAAGTCCAGGACAAAAATGCCCTGTAAGGGAATATTATCTGAAAGTAACAAGGCATGTACTTAGTGTACACAATCCTCCCCGATGCAATTCCCACGAGTATACCCGAGACTCAACATACGTTCGTCACGTCCAGGGCGCAGGAAAACAAGGTCTCTTTCTCTGGACTTCCACTTGTGACTTCCTGGCCGGTAGGGATTATGGAGTGAAGTAAGGTCCGGCGATGGGGTCCGCTCAGATTCTTCTGGTCCTTTTGGTATGGCGCCGCATTTTCTGAGACACCACTCGTTGGAGCAGCATCTGAAGTTGACTCTTGGGAGCAAATCCGGCAGCTCGGCTCGTGTCCGCACGACCCAGGGGTGGCTGTTATCTCTGTTGTGCACGTTCATATCGGGAAACTCGTTTGGCGCTACTGTGGGCGACCAGACGGTCTCCAAATACTCAGTATCGTTAGTGTCACTGGACCGGGCGGCGTTCCAGACACCCGCGAGGAGGACAAACTTTGCCTTTTCAATCCACGTAGCTACGTCGGCCTGAAACTTTTCCTTTTCTAGAATGGTGTCGAATGCTTGAGTGACGACCAGCGACTTATCCATCGAGCGGCGAGACCATAGTTCGTAATATACACGAAGTGCCATATGGTCGTTGACGTCGACTAACTGCACGAGATCCTCGCCGAAGATACCGAATATGCCAGAATCTGTGGCATCTTGTTTTGTAATGTGTAGAATGATAGTCTTCAAAGAAATCAGGAGGCTTGATTTCTTTGCTAGACTTGCTAAATCGGCGAGAGTAACCGTCTGAGGGCTACCTGGCTCGGGATACTCGGGTCTGCCTAACACCGGCACGAAACGATGTATAAGGGTATGATAAACGCAGGGCGTCATTTTGGCGCGGTGGGCCCTGTCAAAGAATTCGCGTAGCCCTTTTCCGAAGAAGTCGAAGTAGTACTGTCCCCCTTCAGACTTAAAGAAGTACCATGTCGTGTATTGCCAAAAGAGCACCCTGTCACGAGATGGTTGCTGCCAGGTAGCCCATTCATCGAAGAAATCAACTTGTCCCATTTTGAGTGCAAGCTGCCGCGATTCGTAGCATACTCGGAGGAGGAGGGGCGGTAGGCAATTTCGGTTCGTTGTGTCAAATGAGCCCCAGCACTCCTGCGGATGCTCGGGATTCTCCAAGTCCACATCTTCATTCATGTAGTCTAGTTCGATGACACGGCAAGGGAGACAGAGGCTCCAGATTTTCAGGCGTATTTCATTTGGGAGGTTGTTGAAGAGGGTGAATTTCTGTAAAGATGCCGCCATTGCAGAGATGAGCGTAGTGGAATTCAGGTAGTGATTGCGTTCAGGTGGCTGGCAAGAAATTCATCTGTTTGAATGGCCCCCCGCTCCCGGGAAGAAAAAGGGGCTCTGATGTTGTCAGATAGCACAAAACTTTGAGATAACAGGTAATTAAAAATTTGAACTAATTGCATAGGATCAATAGATACCTTCCTGATATGGTTGGCGTTCCGTGCCCCAGGCGTTGGTCTCCGGGAAGTGTGCAAAGCAAACCAGCGGCGGGGAAAGAGGCCGTACTACGAGTCCTTCCACTCAGTATAGCTCGCGTTCTAGGCACAGGAGGGTAGTCAACATTAATTCAATAGTGTTTCTTAACACTGTTTCACTGGCCCTAACATTGAGTCTGATATTCTGATTGCAGTAAGAAACCTCTCTGCACCAGTACTTTACGTTATTCGGTGCAGGACGAATATACAATGTGGGGCAAGGTAACGCGGATTGAACTGATGCCGGGTTAAATGTACCTTTCCAAGGAGGCTCGAGGTGAGGGGATTGATGAGTCGACCTGGAAATGGTCCAATCGCAAATGTTCAGCACGCGGCAGACTCCATCATTTCAGCACTCCTAACAGGAAGCCTTAGAGGCCTCCCAAAGCGCCCGTATGTCCTTCATGACGCCATTGTAGATATTTGTGAATTCTTGGAGCTACTTATTGCCGAGGATTCCACTCTTTCAAGCTTCGGAATATTTCTCCGCGTTGGGGAATTTCGTCTCGTCTCGGTGGGGTCTTCCGGGACAAGTAGTCGACAACCTTGATCCATCCTATCGCCATTTGAGGACGAGTGGCATCGTGGAGCCTGTGGAGTAGTTATAGTACGATGCTTGTGGCCGTCGTGTGGAAGATTAAGCGGTTGTACAAAGTATGACTTAGTTCTAGAGCAGCTATCAGTGCACATCCACTGTTCTACTCGGATTGGTTTCTGAACATCTGACTATCATCTGCCGCCAGAACCCCCCTACGGCATGAAGGCGGGCTTGCCGTTAATAGCACTAGCTATCAGCTGGAGCAGAGCAAGCACTTGGTGACTAGGCCCAAATGTTTGGAAAATGGCTATTACCTTAGGCAATGGACTTCGGATGTCGAGCCCGTATCACTGTACCACTTAACTCGCGATACTAAGCGGGTATTCATGTCTCAGATGCCAGAAGCTGATACTTGATGTGAACAAGGCAGATAATGTCTTTTCAGTCTATCCCCTTCGAAAATCCGAGCGCTATTCAAGCACTCTGAAGCTAGGTCATGTGTTTTGCAGGCACAATTTCATTGGAGCCCTTGTTTGGGCTAAATACAAGCCTTTTGATTGTTCGACTCAGTCTTTGCATCATTACCCTCTCTACCGTTGTTGGCTCAATCTGTCACCCGAAGACATGCTATTCTTATGGAGCTTGCCCTTTACTCATGGAATTAAGGCGACTGCATTTACTCGCAGACCAAAATCCGAGACGTATCACTGAAGTTGCAATAACTATGTGTTTTGGTGCACTATTGATGTCAAGAATTGGTATATTAGTTATCAATTTAACCTCTGGTAAGGTATGGTGGAGGGGAATGGAGAAGAAGCCAGGTTCTTACCTTGTGCATAGCGGAGCATGGATAGTTTCTCCTTTCGGTTACCTGGAAGTGGCAGACGCCGCTGTATTGGTTGCAGTTCTGTGAAAATAAATCATCAGCTATGTGAGAAAGAGGTAACCGAGTATTACCATCATGCTATGGAATCGATGTGAAAAGATGCCCGGCTGGAATGTTGAGTGACTTTTTCACTTCACCTTCATGAATCAACCCGAAAACACCAGTGGCACCGGTGAGGCCCATAAGAATGAATGCGGCCTTCATGGGGTTGAAGCTTGGCATGAGAGCGAGAAAGAAACGCGGACTTTGATTGAATATGTTAGTATCGAAGAGAAGAAGTGAGAACATTGGGAGGTAGGCGTTCTTATGCTTTGGCGTCTGTACGAGTAGCTATCCCTTGGCCATCCCGTAAGGCTTGTGGGAACAAGTTGAAAGTGCAGAAACCAATCAGATGCTAAGACCGACGCTCGCCCTTGTATCAGGCTTGTTTTTGCCAAACCCTCTCGCAATAAGAATCCCTTCTTCCACCGCTACTATAATATGTACATAGCGGCGAAGAAAGCATAATGGCCCATCTACTTGATCCATTGCGGCGGGGGGCAATCGTGCACTGCTCCATGCACCGCTCGAGCCGCCCAGCGCAGCCGAATTTGCACCGCAACCCCACATTTGCACCGCAGCGACTGACCCCTCCAAAAAAGTCGGATGGATCGACTGACGTTTCCATGTTCCGCATTTGACCTGTCGCAACATCGCAACTGCACAGACTCTCCCGTGCGCATTTGTTAGCGGCAGTCAATCGACGGGACGTCCGACATACCTCGGGCGCCATGTCCGACCTCGCCGCGCCGCCGGTGCTGTCGACGCCCGACGATCACATTCTCGAGGTGCCCGCGGCCGATTCCGTACCCACGTCGACGCTCTCGGACGATGCGCTCGGAACGACCTACGAAATTGCGCGCACGGCAGCCGAAGTCCGCGCGGGCGGGTGGAAGACGGTTGCCCTGCAGTTCCCCGACCGCATGCTCGTTGACGCGCCGCGGGTTGCCGAGTCGCTGCGCCGCGAGCTGGCTGGAGATGTCGCCGCGAGGATCCATATCTTGGCCGACACAAGCTACAGCGCGTGCTGCGTCGACGAGGTCGCGGCCGAGCACGCCGATGCGGATGTGGTGGTGCACTATGGGCGCACGTGCCTGAGCCCGACGAGCCGCCTGCCTGTGATATACGTTTACACCTCGCATGAGCTGGACCACCAGGCGGTGCTCCGCGAGTTCACGGCGGAGTTTGGCGACAAGGGGGCCAAGGTGGTCGTAATGGCCGACCTGACGTACCAGAACCACGTCGAAGGGCTCGTCGAGGAGCTGACGGCGTTGGGGTACGCCAATGTGGTGGCCACCGAGGTAGTGCGGGATCCCAAGGGCATCATTCCGAACCGAAGGATATCTGGCCCCGAGATAGAACAGGAACTGCTCAAGACGTACTCGCTATTCCACGTCTCCGACCCACCGCCCTCGCTGCTTCTTGCCCTCCAGTCACGCTTCGCATCTCTTCACGTCCTCCCGACGCCCGTCTCCACGTCGCCGTCCCTCGACAACCTGACTCTCCGCACAGCTGGCCTGCTGCGCCGTCGCTTCGCGCGCGTGCTGTCATTGGCTTCTGCCGGCGTCGTCGGTATCCTCGTGAACACCCTGTCCGTGTCCAACTACCTATCGTCCATCGACCTGTTGCGTGAGCGCATCGCGCGGGCGGGCAAGAAGAGCTACACGGTGGTAGTGGGCAAGCTCAACCCAGCCAAGCTGGCCAACTTTTCCGAGGTCGAGGGATGGGTGGTTGTGGGGTGCTGGGAGAGCGGGCTGATCGAAGAGGACGCCGGGTACTGGCGGCCGGTTGTGACGCCGTTCGAAATGGAGGTGGCCTTGATGGACGAGGAAGAGAGGACGTGGGGAGTGGAGTGGTGGGGAGGTATTGAGAAGCTGAAGGTGCAGGAGCCCGCGAGCGAGGCTGGCGTCCAGAAGGAGCAGGATGGCGACGGTCATGTGTCAGAGGGTGCTGAGGATGGGATAGAGGGAGAAGAATCTTTGCCACCGCAATTCGATCTCCGGACAGGCAAGCTCGTCAGCCACAGTCGGCCGATGCAGCTGACTGTTCGAAGCGCAACCGATGGTGCCAAGGCCACCGGAGGCGACGCCAGCAGCAGTCTGGAGGGACGGTCCGGGGCAGTGTCAAAGCGGGCCGTCGGTGAGCTGGCGAGCATCAATGGCGTAGCGAGTCCCGGCGCCGAGTATCTGCGGTCGAAGCGGACGTGGCAGGGTCTGGGCAGCGACTTTGACACCGAGACGAGTACGGTCGTGGAGGAGGGGCGAAGTGGACTGGCAAGGGGATACCGCGTCGGTGACGGGGAAGATGGTGCGAGGCATTGAATACGTGTACATGAAGAAACAATGATACCATTCCGATGAGAGAGTCACTGAGAGGATCAGGCCAGGCTTTACTATGGTTGCGCAACTTTTCAATTCGTCTTGCGAAATATGTACGGCTACCCTATCATGTCGGCAGCGTGTACCACGAAGTGTTTGCGGCCGTCGCCATGCGGCCTCTTTTTATAGACGGAGCCAAACCCGGAATATGGCACGATAAAATCAAGTCCTTCACTCCGATCCCGTTTCGTCCGGCCGTCGCCGGCATCCCATCCCAGTACCCCAAACCCATTCCATGTGCAGCGAAGTCGTTTCTGATTCATAGCGTCGAAATTCACACGTACACCCTCCGCGTGTGCGAGTGCGGACTCCGGTAGCTGTGGCGCGAACCGCCAGAGTGGCTACGGTGGCGATGGCTATGGCGGCTCGAGTGATGAGTGGTGACGGTGCGGCGGGTGCGGTAGCGGCGGTCCTCATAGGCGCTCATGTGGTCGCCGTGGCTGAAGGCGACAACAGCGGTGGTGAAGAAGAAGATGATGTTCATGATGGCCAGGGCCCAGCAGGCCTTGAGCATGGCGCACGGCTTTGCGACTTGCCAGTGGAGGTCGGGGATGCCGGGGACGCAGGCGGTCCAGACGCGCGAGGGCGAGGCACTCTCGTCGCAGTCGGCGTTGGAGATGCCGCGCAGCAGGTAGACGCCGGCGATGAGGGTGCCGAAGATGGCAATGTCGATGAGGGCGACGAAGTGGGCGTTGGCCGAGGAGCGGTGGTAGGAGAAGAGGGTGAAAATGGCCCAGGCGAGGGCGAGGACCGAGGTGATGAAGAGGATGAGGATGGGGTCGGGGGTGAGGGCGTTGGCGTTGACGAAGATGTTGACGAACCAGGCGAGCATGCCCATGATGGGGATCTAGAGGAAGGGTCAGCATCGTAAGTCTCGGTGTCGCTGTCGTGTCGGGTTTGCCGTCGCAGGCCACGAGGGGTGGCTGAAGTTGACGGTGTAAGTGGGCGAGCGCTTACCAAGGTGACGATCTGCGAGATGCGCGTGCACACGAATATGAGTGCGAAGAACATGGCGACAGCGGTGGGCGCGCGCAACCGGCGGCGACGGATCGGCTTGAGTTGGGTTGGGCCTTGCTGCTCCTCGGGCGCTTCTCGCGCTGCACTGCGCTGCGCTGTGATGCGATGCGATGCGATGCGACACGGCGCAGAACGGGTCGTCCCACAAGGTTGAGGCGCAAAGCGGCGTGGGCGGAGAGAGACAAAACGTGGCGAGCGCAGGAATGAAGAGAAGGGGGAGTGGGAGGAGGGACGGGCGCAAAGGAACACGAGGCCTGCAGCATTATATCATGGCTGCGAGGGCTTATTGAACGGGCTGGGCCTTGGCTGGGTTGAATATGGGGAGGCTGGTTTCGCTGGGCGGCTAATGCAGGTTTTGCGCTACTGCGGCGTTGGGCAACGCGAGTGAGCAGCTGCGCAGAGGGCTGATGCGAGCGAGCGCAGGTGGCCTCCTTCCATGGCAGGGTTCATGGTGTGCGACGAGGCGCACAGACGATGGCGATTCGGATGTGGGTTTCGCCATGGATCGCGCTCTTGGGATCATGGATGTCTCTGAGCAGTGTCGCAACAGGCCCCCGTCAGCTTCTCGCAAAGCCAGAGCGCCGTTGGCGGGGGGACACAGATGACGTCGACCTTGCAGGGGGACCAATGCTCAGCCGTTACCTTTGGGTCAGCAATAGTATCTGCTCCCTTTACAGCTACGAGGTACAGAGGCGTGCCTGGTGATTCTAGAAGCTTTGAAGGTTGTCTCCAGAAACGAGCAATCCCGAATCTAGTCGTCTGGGAGCATTCGCATCTACCGAGTGCTCGTTCGTATTTTGCTCCGACTTCTTGGTGGGGGTTGGATGGAGGAGGCTGGGATGGCGGGGCGGGCCGGGGCTGGCAAGACGAAGGTTCGTCGGACGGTGCAGAAGGGAGGCTTGTTGGTGCTAAGGTCTAGCCCTGTGCCAAAGAGCCCATTTTGGCAGCTAAGTTGTCGTCGAAGAAGCAGCAGCATGCGTCGTCTGTGGGCGGGCTCTTGGCCGGATGCGCGAGGGCTGCTACGCTGAGGTAGCCGACGGCGATGCTGGTGAGGATAGACCAGCGCATGTAGGCTCGCGATTGAAGGTGGCGTGCACGATCGCGACTTGGAGCACCTTGTTTTCTTTTGTCCCTTCACTACGTGCCTTGTGACGGTAAAATTGACGGAAAATGCCACCAAATCTGTGTGCTCTGCAGCGAGGCCAAAGGCGAGCGACGTTGAGGTTTTTGGTATGAACCGCAAAAGGCAGAGAGTGTGAAGGTGATGGCCGCTCGGTGGACGAACAGCTGCCTGGGCTCTTTGACAGGGTTAGATCTTAGCACAAACAGGAGTCTTTTCTGCACCAACCAACGAACCTTCTTTTTGCGGCGGGGTGGCCCGACGGTCTGGCGCCCCCTGGACGGGCCTTGGTCCCCTGTAACTGGGCCAGACATCATCTCAACTCCATCGAACAAGGTTCACGCCTGTCTTCTCACCCTCACTCTCAGATCCATTGCTTCGCCGCTCTTGCCTCATCGACATGATGCATGCACAGATTTCACACACGTCCGACGTCAAATCTTGCACGTCCACCGGCCAAGATTGACCTGACCGACTTCTCTGGCAAAGCCAATAATAGAGGCCCAATGCCACAAGGTTCGGCGCAACAACGCCAGCAGAAGCAATGACTTTACTGATCTGCGACGGCGCCCTTGGGGCTCCTCTGTCGGCAGCCATAAGGACTGACAAAGCTTGCGGCGTCTGCCCTTGGCGCCGCAAAGGCCTGATCTGCAGACGCAAGTCTTGCCCTAGGTCGATGCTTAATCTCGTCCTCCAAATAGGGGAGGCAAAGTCGTGGCGCGGCCAATATGAACTCTATCGTGGTATGAGGGTATAAATATTGCTTCGTGGTACGTACGCTGATCTTGCACTCTGCTGGTGCAATCATCTATCTATCTCGAATGAGCTACACTTGGGCGTTGCTAATTTTCGCAAGACGTCTTTCCAGTTCTTTGCTTCACCCTTTATTTGATATCGACACGCGCGCGTCTTCACCATGAAGTTCTCCGACTCCTCAGCCGCCTTCCTGGGCCTCACTGCGGTGACCCTATCGATGGCTATGCCGCCCGTGGTGCCGCCGCCCCTGGACCCGCCCTCAATGCCGTCGGAGCCATCCTCGGAGCCATCCTCGGAGGCGCCCGTGATATTGCGCCCGATGCCAACCTTGGTGCCGCGAAAGGACTGCGACTGCAAGATTTACGGCATCTTCGATGTCAAAGTCGTTGTCCAAGAGACGCCTGCCGGCTGTGGTGTTCTTATCGACACTATCGTCCAGACGCCTACCGTCCTGGAGCCCATCCCCGGCCGCACTTTTGCCGTGACGCGTGTGCCAACGGCCATCGTCGCGACGGTGACCCCGACAGCCGCCGTCCGCGTAACCAAGTATGCATCTCCGAGGTCTCCAGCGCCGGCGGAACCGGTACGTGCTATGTGCGGCAGCTGACAAGGCGCAGAACCGTGTCCCTGGCCACCTTCTCGGCGTGTCCCTTCCAGCACACGACGACTGAGACTGGCATTGATCCGAGCCACGAGACGGTCATTGTGTGCAAGAGTGACTTGCAGATGCCCGAGGCGACGCCCTGCATCACCACAACGCCTATCCCTACCACGACAGTCACGCAGACGGCGTGTGCCTCCGGTGCGAATGAGTGAGACGGAAACAATCTCTTTGATATGAACATGGGCCTCCTCGTTACGACGATAGCTAGCACTAACACCAAAGGCCTGCCAGTCGCTCCGGACTCGGACTCGGGAGGATACACTTCCTAGCCGACAACGTAGATGATTCTATCTCTGCCAGCGGCTATGGCTCGCATGCTTTTATGGACTAGTTATTTCCTAATATGAGTGGTATCATGCCAAGCGATGCTTGCCAGTCATGTCCGGGATGGATTGTAGACGCTTGTCCATGTCAATGGCGTACGTGAACCAAGAAGCAAGCAGCAACAATACCCCAAGTGATCAAGGTCAATTCGTCGGCCGTCAATGCTGGTCAGCCGTGATTACCAGTGGAATGTGTCGGCCTATCGTGCCCTCGAGCGTCCATGGTTCAACTGTTGAGAGCCGCGGCGGCGCTTGCTCGGGCAGTCAGAGACTAAGTGAGGTGCGCCTTTCCATGTGCACAAGCCAAGCTGTGAACCGTGCCAGGCTGTGAATCCAGAAACACACACCGTATCTATCAGTGCTTGGTCGCTCCGAACCCTCTCCACCAAACTCAATCGAGACCGCATCCGTCAACGGAGGAGAACTCGTGTTGGTCATGGCCGCCTAACCGACCTTTGGCTCCTTGATCACTGTCCCCGCCATCACCCTCTCCGTCGAAGACCTTCCCGCTTCCAAGGGCTTTTACCTGCGTGTCGTGACATTTGAGGACCCGTAAGGGCGTGGTTGGTAGGTTGCGCAGGATGCGAGGAAGTAATGGTTCATTATTAACACGTCGAATTAAGGTACTAAGGCTAAGATGCCAGCCGTGCATCATCACATGACCATCAATCACAACCAACTCAGCTCCAAGGGTATCTCCTCTGCACGCCCCCCAGCTCCGTTGCATATGAAAAGAGTCGCAAGAATATTCAACATTACATGACGTCACCCATACATCGTGCCCCGTGATTTTGTGGCCGCTCGGCACCCCGGACGAGACTTAAGCGCCCGCATACGGCGAGGGTTGCGCCGCCGGCGCCGCCGGCTTGGTGGAGTCGACTCGGGCGCCGCCTCGGAGGTAGCCCATGGCCTCGAAGCCCGTGAGGACGGAGAAGATGATCCAGATAAAGAAGCCAAAGGCAACGGCGGCTTGGCTGGTGCGCACGACGTGGCAGAAGTCAAAGCCCACTGGGCAGCTGGGCACGCCGATGAAGGCGGCCATGGCAATGGACCCGGCGAACCAAAAGATGGCGGTGATGACGAGAACGACGAGGTGGGCTATGGGGTGGTACACACTCTCGACAAAGCGCCTCGACAGGACCAGGTAGATGAGAACGAGGATGGACCAGATGGAGTTGAAGAGCATGAAGTTGAACGACGATGGCGAGCTGCTCCACCAGCCTATGTTGGTCTGCCCGACGACTGTTGCTCACGTTAGATGCAGCCACCCAGGTAGATCGAGGACGCAGGAGGAGACGTACCATATCCGGTGAGGCCCAGCTCGATGATGAGGAACACTGCCAGGACGGCGTGCAGAATGGTGACGACGGCGGATCCTCCAGCCATGGCGGCGGCTTTGTCGGGTGCTGGTTGGTTACAAGGTATCAATCGCGGCTGCGAGGCGAATCGAGGGCTTTGTGCGCTGGAGTAGAGCCTAGTCCCCCGGAGGCTTGACTTGGGAGCTGAAGCAGAATGCGAAGCTTTGTGAGGGTTGTCGCAGGTGAAGGAGAGGGCGAGGGTGGGAGGTTCAGCTTTAAGAGAACCGAGCCGGAGCCAGAGCCAGAGCCAGAGCCTAGACCAGGACAAAAAAGGATGGGCTACGTACGCAATCGGAACGGCAACTGGCTGGGATGAGGCTGTGGGCTCCGTATGGACTACAGTGTAATAGCCACTAGCCTGACAAGGTTGCTGTAGCATGAAGCTTGGAGCTCCGGGCTAGCAGGCAGGACGTGTGAGCTCGGCGAGTACCAAGGAGCGTCTTGGTTTTGGTGCATCCCTGCAGTCGTCTCACCGTTTTTGTCGCTGCCCTTCACCATCCAGAGACAGCGCGCGACCGCAACGACGTCGCTGACGAGCAACAATATCCCTGGAGAGACACATGTGAGTCACGCCTCGTCAGGCCGACAAGGGCGCCCTCGACAACCCCGACGGCAGCGCCAGGCGGTGTCGCGGTGGAGAGCTGCGCTTGGAGCTAGCTCGTAAGCAACAGCGAAGCTCGGCGAGGGGAAGGGAAAAAAAAACCGGGTGACGTCGAACGAGCGATGAGGTCATGGGACCCGTATCGAATGTGGCTTTGACGCCGTGGCTCAGACGGCTGCGTCGGCCGGGCGCGTTATGCTTCCGAGGTGGATTGCCAACGGGCCCAATGCCAAGGGCCCACTCCCTCCATGCCGAACCTTACGAGTACGAGTACGCTTCGCGCGCGATTGCGCCGGAGCCGTTGTCGGGCCGGGCCTGGGATAAGGCCTGGTGGAGAGTTACTCTTGTCCGTTGCGCTGAATGGGCCAGGCCGTGGAAGTCAATATTGGGAGGTCAAGCGCTGAGACTCGGTACCTACCTTACCTTGCGGCGGTGATGTTTTCGGAGGGGGAGCAATACGTGTGCTCTAGCACGCCTCGAGTCTGTGGGCCCAGGTTGGTGTTGCCAGGGACCCAAGGTTGCAATCACTTTCGCGTTTCAACGTCTTGTGTTGATTTATTTCGCATAGCAATCCTTGGGGCCACAGAGCCGCTATTGCGATTCGGCACCTTGTGGAAAGCGGGTAGCAGAGACCGACCCCGTCGAGCAGTTTCATCTTGATGCGCGCGTCCAAAGACGAACTAAGTTAGTTGGTTTCCCGCGTCGTCGTCGTGGGCTCGCCTTTTGTCGCTGCCTTGCCGGATCAACAAGAGCTCTTGTCGCACTTGTGATAACACCACGTCTTTTGGAACATAATGCCGAGGATACATATATGCATGTGTTCTCATTGCCTGGGTAGCGTCTCTAAATGCAGAGAATTCACGACACTTGGCGATGCCACGAGTGTGCGCGAGTTGTAGAGACCACCAGGCGTATTTTTGACTTCTCGCAACTCTACTTGAAAGTCTCGTATCGTATCCATCGTCGCTCGTCTCGGATACTACTGTCGCTTCTTTTTTCCAAGTCTAGGCGAGCAAATAGTCCTCCTGGATCCTTTCATAGTCCAATAACAAGGATCGTTATGCTTGTAGCACTAGAATTTCTATAAGTAGGCGGAACGTGAGGCTTCAATTCCTGATAAATGTATACTTACTAGATACTCTAGCTCGCAAGGTCTTTTTACCTGCTTATGCAGATAATTTTGGCCACCGTATTTATTCTTCCCGTTCTTCCATTTTCTAAAAGTGGTGCAGACCTGAGCATCCGGATTGCATGTCTATCTCGGGGTTAGTAGTCTTCTCTGATATATAAGAACGAAGTTTAGATCGTACTCACGCCAAAGTTATAATCTTTCGATTTTGAAATACCGACAACTTCAGTGGGAGCGGGCATGTGGGGCCACTCGGCAGGATCAAATAGTGGTAGCGGTTGAGGAGGAGCGGCGGGAACCCAGGGCTCTGTAAATGGCTGCTGCTCGGCTACTGCCGTAAGGAGGTCCCGAAGACCGGCTGCGTCAGTGACATCAGGGAGGAAGTCCCAGGGTTGTG
>JALHCF010000119.1:43860-54625 GCA_024341135.1 Tolypocladium album
AGCGGTGCCACATTTCATTTTCGGGAACGCATTTAAAGCGATGGAAGCAGCCCAATTTGTAAGACAGAATATCGTAGCAAAAAGGGGGGGAAGGGGGATAGGGGAGTAAAAGAGAATGGACGACCTACCTTATAGGGAGGTGGACCGGTGATAGAAACAATTATGCTCTACCTAGTGCTGTAGCTAAATCGCTCATAAGATACAGCATCTACTCCGTACAATAGAGACCGAGGACATTTTTATTACGTTGAGGCGTTTCAACCCTGCACGGGTATGAAATGCAGCCCATTAGACATCACGGACCAACACTAGGATCGTGTCCGTTGTTGCAAAGCCGTGCACCACCGCAAAAGTCTCACAAGTGGAGCTCCCGCGAACTATGGCCGGCTGCGAAGCCGAAAAATTAAATAGCTCAGATCAAGAACGGCTCAGATCAAGGCGAGCGTCGCTGGGGAAAATAGGATAGCGCGTGGTATCGTGCTTCAAACCCTGCACTGGACTGATGCCGCCAGCTCAGCAATTGGGCTACGTCTGAGCAAGGGATAGGAATTCGCGGGCGGCGACGGTGATGAATGGAGGCTACTGTACTCAGCCGAGTCAGAATTGCGTGCGCAATTCACGGGGGTGAGTGATGTCGGAGTGGGTGTGATGCCGCATCAACCTCTCCGTATTCGTACTCGCAAGACACGGTGCCTCTCCTTCGCTGGCCTCAGCTGCAACGTACCCAAGCCCTTGGCTGTCATGCTGGCTTGGCTCGGCTCCTCGTTGAGCCGTCCATGTCCCGCGTGTCGCCGCTGGGCAGGCCTTAATCGACCAACGCCCTTCGCATTGTGCGAGCACCTCTCTGCTGAACAAAGCGGCGCGACACGCGTTCACGCGGCCGCCCCGGGCCCCTCCATCCGCCACACCTCGCGCAGCTCCGCGCCAACCGCCCCCGCCACCACGAAGCCCTCGCCGCCGATGCGCCCCAGCAGCGTTGCGATGCGCTCCCGCAGCAACTGGTCCTCGCGCTGCCGGCCGCGGGACCGCGCCCCGGCGACGCGCAGCGGGAAGAGGAACAGCAGCGGCGACAGGCTCGTCCGCTCGAGGGCCGCGCTCGTCAGCGAGAGGATGCCCGCCACCTGGAGTTGCACCGTTGCCGGGTCGAGCGTCGGGGGGGCCAGGCCGAGGCGCCGCCAGCGTGGGGCCGAGTAGTCGAAGATGCCGGACAGGTAGATGCTTGTGGCGGCCCAGAAGACGCGCGCAAGGAGCATGCTGGCGTCGTCGTCATCGCTGCCGCTGCCGCTGCGGGTATCAATCTCGTCGCTTGACGAGGGCGCGTATGCCTCCTGCCAGCAGAGCAGTGCTTCACGGAGGCTGTGACCGTCCGAGTTGATTTCTCTGGGCTCTGCGCCAGCATCCGTCTCCGGCGCCGTTTCCTGGGAGGCCAGGAACATCCCTGCTCTGGTCCATGTCAGACTGACGAGCCCCGTCGCTGCCCAGCCTTCTGAGGGGTTCTACTCACCGCACCCGCAGACGCGAGCACATGATCATCACATCCAGCAGCGACTCCAGCGGCCGCCTCTCGCTCCGTGGCAGCTCCTCTCGCGCCAGCCGCACCCACGCCGGCTCCGTGAGAAAGGTACTCTCATTGAAGAGAATCGTGCGGCAGACTTCAAAGACGCGCGCCTGTGTGAAGAAGGCGAGCCCCGGCCCGGCGCGGCACGCCGAGGGGCCGCTGGCCGCGAGCGCCGAGGCCGTGCCGTGTATCATGTGCTGCCGCCACGCGGCGCCCGTAACATCGTTCATGAGCTGGTGTCCTTGGTGAGTGTCCGTTCGAGTCGATTGGCCAACGGCACTCACCTCGAAGAGTCCGAGGAGCAGCGTCGTCCACAGTATGCGTGTCCGCTGCTGCTCATCCCGTGGCTTCGGCCCCTTTGCTTGTCCCTGTGCATCCAGCGCCCGCCGTAGCCCAGACACAGCCTTGGAGTAGTACGCCAGCGCCGCCAACAGGCCCAAGTTCCGGCTGGCCGGGCCGTCGGGCGCCTGCAGCTGCATTGCGTACAGGGCACCGAGCGCCAGCATCGCGTGGTGGAGGTGTGAGCCCCGCTGCGAGTGCAGCTCCGTGAGCGCCTTGACCTCATCGCCGCATGTGCGCGCACGGCCGGTGAAGCTGTTGCGCCGTGCGAACACGTCGAAGAAGTAGACGTAACGCAGCTGCTCGTCCGCGAGCCGGCCCGGTGGAGCGACCTGTTGGGTTGTACTCGTATGCCCCCTCTGTCCCGACGGCCAGCTCGCGCTCGTCTGCTGCTGGCCTCGCTCCAGAAGAATCAGCGCATCCCGTGGACTCTCTCGGGCATACGAGCAAGAGAATCCCCTGCGGACGCAGCCTGCGCAGGGGCGCTCGCCAGAACACTACCAGATTCAGTCATCGTCCTGTGAGCCTGGTCCACGAATGACCGCGCACCTTGAGATGGCTGGCGGCGCATGCCCGGCAGCGCGAGCGCTTCTTGCGCCGATCGAACGGGCCGAGCTGCATCTCCCGTCCTCTTGCGGCTGGATGATGACGGGGAACGAGTTGTGATTGCCGGCTCAATCCGTGTTGAGAGAAGGTACATGTAAGGAGAAAGCTCGGGCTCGGGGGCGACTCAGCTCCAGCGCCCGGAGGGCCCACTTCCCAAAAGAGGAAATCATCTGGCGACGCTACATGTATAAGTCAGGGCCGCGTAACATTGGAAACAAACGCCATCAGAAGGAAATGAACGCCTCACACCGGAGAACCAAGAGGGGAACCTGTGAGGCTAAAGTCCCGCGCAAGACGTAGTCTGACGGTGCCTTTCGCGTAAATCTGCCTGCATTGGGTATGGCAGGGCGGAGCGTTCAACTCAGCTGGCAGGGAAATTCTGCTTGGCGTGTAAGCCGTGAAGAGTCGTGCTTCCATGTATAAATGGTCAAGCGCATCATTCTATCCTGCCACTTCCTCGGCTATCACCCCCATCTCAGACTTTCCAGCACCTCACTCACATGGGATTCTACGCTACCTAATTACCAGTCACCATGCGCTTCCTACTCCCCCTCCTGAGCTTGTCGGCCATCTCCAATGCCGTCCTCGTCCCGGGTCCGACGGGCCCCTATTCCGTCGCCGTGAAGGTCCATGCCCTCGCCGACACCTCCCGCCGCGACCCGCTCGATCCGACCGGCCAGTCTCCGCACCGCCAGCTCCTCGTCTCCGCCTTTCTGCCCGTCGATAAACGCCGCGGCGCGTGCCCCATAACCACCTTGCCGTACATGACGGCGCCAGTGGCCGCCTCGTACGGCCAGCAGGCGGCGGCGCTTGGATTGCCGGCCAACCTGTACGGCATGTTCGAGATGGAGATGTGCGACTTGGACAAGCTGCCTGCACGGCCTGCGTGCAGGCGCGACGAGGCAAAGAGCCAACGGTATCCGCTTGTGCTCTTTGAGCCCGGGTTTGGCGAGTCGAGGTTGCTCTACGGCGCGATGGCGCGCTCGCTGGCTAGCCAAGGTTATGCCGTCGTGACGGTCGACCACCCATTTGACGCAGTGGCAGTCGAATTCCCCGATGGCTCAGTCATTCGCGGGGCCAACATCTCGGACGAGGACCCGGCGTCGCTTGCAAAGGTGGTGCAGGTAATGTGATCCCGCGACACGATGACGAGATGGCTCGCTGATCCACTCTTATTTACACTCGCAACAGGTCCGCAATGACGATTTGTCATTCATCCTCAACCAGCTGCACAATCGCACCGTCCACGCCTCTCTCCTCGCCAAGTTTCCCGGCACAATCGCCTTGGACAAGGTAGTCGTCGTCGGACACTCGCTGGGAGGAGCTGCCGCAGCCGAGCTCACTCGCTCCGACCATCGCATCCTTGGGGGCGTGGACCTCGACGGGCAGCTTACTGACCCGGCCAAGAGCCACGGTCTTGCGAAGCCGTTCCTCCTTGCCGGTCGCCCGGGCCACAGCGCCGAGGATGGCACGTGGAACGCTTTCTGGCCGCATCTGCGCGGGCCCCGCATGGAGCTCGTCGTCAACGGTACGCTGCACGGCGCCTTTACCGACCGGCCGACGCTGCTGAGCCGGCTGAGCTTCCCAGCGCCGGTCAAGCAGGCGCTACAGGCGGTTGTGGGGACTATTGACGCCAAGAGGCTAGACGAGGTGCTGAATGGGGCGTTGCTGCGGTTCTTTGACCTGGCCATGTATGGGCGGGAGGGGCCGCTTCGGGACGTCGGGCGGGCGTTTGGGGAAGTGAATGTGACAAGGGCTCACTTGTAAGAGTCGATGATGAAAGTGAAAGGCTTAATTTATCTAACTAAAGCTAGTCGAAGGCCTAGCCACCTAGCCAATATGCTTATAACTATTAAAGTGACTGTAACGGCAGGAAGCCGTTGCTAGTGACTGAGGCAAACCTAGATCTGTTTGCCGTTCCGTCCTCTGTTTGCCGTATGTTCTCTACAAAGCAACTGCAAGTCGATGTTTGCCATTGGTTTCAACAAACTACCGTGCCTTACGTTGTTCGCTACGCTTCATCACGTATATGTACATGCAAAGACGGATCTGTGTAACGGCCAAGATGCCCTTCAGCCGCCTCAACTTGCCGAGGAATTAAAATGACCGTAGCGTTATTAACCTCGTCAACACCCATGCATAAATGACGCCGATCCTCCACCCCTGCGCGCCGCCGGCTCCGCCATTGCGGGTCAGGAACCGGCACGGGCCAGTGAGGCCTGTGGAATGGTCAACCGGCGTGGGGTTCGTGAATGGTCCCGCAGTCTCGGACGGGGCCTATTTCGTATTAAGGTGCGGGCAAGCATTACATCGCGCGGACTCGGCCGTGCGTGCTGTAGCCTACGAAGCAATTATCGACATACTCGTAACTTATATACCGGGGCCGTCGGCCCGGGAGGGCTTGCTGGACTGAGTTTTGTTGTGTTGCCTGTCTTCCCGCAGCCGAGGCGTTGAGTGTCTTACATGGCCCACAGCACAAATAACACGTCCACAACGACCACGGCCATCTAAGGTACCAGCCACGATGAGAACCATCCTCACCCTCGTGCTCGCCCTCGCAGGCTCCGAAATCGCCAATGCCTCACCCGCCGCCAAGCCCAAATGCCTCGCCGGCCCGCGCCTCGAGCACTGGCCTGCCGCGGCCGCTGCCGCGCTCGACGCCATGATCGCCCGCAACGCCCACAACGGCAGCTACGCCATCTTTGACATGGACAACACGAGCTACCAATTTGACCTCGAGGAGTCGCTGCTGCCTTTCCTCGAGAACAAGGGCGTGCTGACGCGCGAGAAGCTCGACCCCAGTCTCAAGCTCATGCCGTTCCGCGACCAGCCCGGGCACAAGGAGAGCCTGTACAGCTACTACCAGCGGCTGTGCGAGGTTGACGATGCGCTATGCTACCCATTCTCCGCTCAGGTGTTCAGCGGCATCCCGCTGCGCGAGCTCAAGGGCTACGTGGACGAGCTCATGGCCCTCAACGGCACCGTCCCGACGACGTACTACAAGGACGATGTGCTCACGCCCACGAGCGTCAACCCGCCCAGGCTCTTCAGGGGGCAGGTCGAACTGTACAACAGGCTCATGAACAATGGAATCACGGTGTACGTCGTCAGCGCCGCCTCCGAGGAGCTCGTGCGCATGGTCGTCGCGGATCCCAAGTACGGATACAACCTGCCACCGCAGAACGTCATCGGCGTGACGCTGCTCATGAAGAACCAGACGGGCGGTGGGCTCACCACGGCGCGCAAGCAAATCAGCGCCGGCACCTACGACCAAGAGGCCAACCTCGACCTCGTCATGACCCCCTTCCTCTGGACGCCGGCAACGTGGAAGTCGGGCAAGTGGGCCGCCGTGCTGAGCTACATCTCTGAGTGGAAACGGCCTGTGCTGGCGGGCGGCGACACTCCCGACAGCGACGGGCCCATGATCTTCCATGGCGTCGACGTGGAGCGCGGCGGCATCCACCTCTGGATCAACCGCAAGGACAAGTACATGGCGCAGATTGACGGCATGAGGAAGCAGTTTGCCGCCGACCAGGAGCGCGAAGGCGTGCCCGTGACGGCGGACAAGAACTGGGTGGTGGTGACGCCCAAGGACATCCTGTGACGCGGAAGCGATGACATAGCATTCTCAGGTATACGGGTACCGCGAGAGACTCTTCACCCGACAGATACATCTTGACGTGGTGACCCACATGTATGCCGTAGGGCGATGATGAAGCGCAATACAGAAGGGGCAATGCGATCTTGTATAGATCTACCCCGTAAATCTCATTGCATGGCGATCATACCACCCTCTTCAAAATTTAAAAGAGTCTCAATTTCCATAGTCGGGTCTCACGATACTGCATTCGACACTCTTGTATCAATCTGTACTCTCATCACGCACCGTGCAACTAGTTTCTGTTGGAGGCTGAAGTTGATTAAGCTACGCATCGCCGGCCCATTTGCCAAATCAAGAGGCCCGCGCTTGCGAGGGATCTGAAGAACTTTACAAGCTGGGGGAAAAGAAAAGAAAAGGAAAGGAAAGAAATGTCTCGACGGAGTCGGGCACAAGGCCAAGAACTAGCAGCTCAATTTCGACGCGCCGTCAGGGCTTGCCATCTACCGCGACATGCTTTGACGACCATCCAGGTTAGAAGAAGGTGCGCAATAACCTGCAGTCACAGGTGCGACGCGAGCCCTCTGAAATGAACGGTAGAGAATACCAATTCGACTGCCATCGGTTCGTCGTCATATATGACGAGACTTAGTTTAGCGTTGTCAGTCTTGCCAAAGTCCAGAACCTTATGAGCAGTGGGTCAGGAACAGCTGGAGAGAGGAACTCGGCCCGACGACCCGTGACGGATGAGACGCAAGCAGCCATGTATGATGACCGCATCTACTCCGTACGTGGAACCATATCGAGCAATACGACGCCTCATACGACGGGAGATGAATAGGAACAGGATCGGAGTGTTATGCATTCATGTGCGCTTTTCGGATCCATGGGTCTTGGGAGGTCGTTGTGGCTTTGGAGGGAAGACGGCGCTGGAAACCGGAGGCGACCCAAGAGCTGGACGGGATCCAGAATTTTCCAGCGACTCTGACCAGATGTGCCAGAATATCTGTGAAAATTGCTTCATGAATCCTACGAACGCACAAAGGTGAATAGGGGCGCTTGTAAAAGTCGGCTCTTTATATTATTTTGTTTCTCAAATACGGCGGGCCTGAACTCTCGCTCGGCTACATGTTGTTGTACTCGTATGGCTCACCCAAGCTTCGGTCCTCCCCGCCTTGCGCCTCTGTTATTCTTTTATACATCTGCAGCTTTTCTTCGAAATTATCCCCGAGTGCCGTGAAAATTTTCCGCGCGGCTTCCGCTGCGGTGCAGGGAAAGGCATGTACGGCCCCGTTGTCGAAGCTGCGTACCAGCATCACTGTGTCTCCGCTCATGTCCTCTTCCCCCAGAACGCAGAAGTATTCATTGTCCCAATCCTTGCCTTCAGGCGTAGCTCGCAGATACCTGGCGCATTCCTCAAGAGGCTTTCCGATGAACGGCGACGTGAAAGAATCGGCTATGGGTGGATGTGTGCCATCCGATGGAAGCTTTCGCTCGTCGTCGCCATCGCCGGTGGTGCGACGGTCGGGGGCGCAAGCATACGGATCAGTCTGATCCGGAATGTGAACTACCGTTAGGAAGAAATCCCCGTCATTGTCGTCCGCGGTGCGATGCAGAAATTGGCTGATGTACTGCCCCCAGGTTAGTCGGGGAAAGCAGAGGCGGGAAGATGATGCTCACATCGGCATCGATCTTGTCTGAGAGCACGAAGAGTGCGAACGGCGCAATGGGACCAGACATTGCCGAGATGGAGACACCTGTAAGTTTGCGGCGAACTTGGAGCTGTGTGGACGAGGTGGAGATGTGAGCTAGGAACCTGTTGGCCAGATGATTGTGAAGCGCGCAGGACTCCTTTGCCGATTTGACGAGGTAAGACTGGGGTGCGAGGTATAGGTGAGCGCCTGAAACGAATATATACGGTAACATCAGCCTTCGCACGCAGCAGCTACGTCATAGCGGTCACGAAGCATTGTCTGCAATTGGGGGCTACGACGCCTGTTGGCTACGAGCTGCAGCCCAGCGGCACGTGTGGTGAGAAAGCATGGATTGCGAATGGCTCAGGCACCAGTCCGCCCTGTTGAACGAATGTGCCTTATTACCTTTAGGTATGGAACCTGGAAGCATTTGGCGATCCTCCTGCGGGGGCTGCGCCAGTGTAAGCTTACCCGCTGCGGGAGCCTATCGGGCCCAAGAGGCCTCAAACAAGCGCCACCACTTGCAACGCCCCTGCTTGTCAACTGCATGCACAGTCAGATTCCTGTAGGAACATGTACTTTAATACTTGCGCCACGCTTTTTATAGATGGATTCCATACGGAGGAAAGATGGTATGATTGTCTCGTTAGGGATTCGAAACCCTTCATTTCCAAAACGCAGAGCCTCTTTAGGCACTGAACAAAACCACCATTAAAAAAGGTGACAACTGTGGTATACTCATGTGGTATCGTCAAATGAGCTTCCGAGCACTCTTCATGCTCATTGCTTCCAATGTATCTGTATCTGCCGTTCGTACATAGATGCACATGCCATTTTCGAGTTAGACGAGGGCCTTTATTGCGGCTCGGCACGCCGACTGCAGATGGTTCGCAGATCTGCTACTATAATATGCAGGACCAAGACTCAAAATCTTACCTTATGACGTCCACCTCAGCTTCGCCTCATGAAGCTGACAATGGGATCGTAAAATACCGATGAGGATCCTAACTCACAGCAGCCATGTGAATGCCCGTAGACCCCAATGCCATCTCACGCTCGCGTCAGAAAGGATGACTAGTTGCGTCGCATTGTCTTACGGACAAGGTCACTCCTGAAGGCAAAACGCTCTGCCGGCAGCCATTGGCGCGCCCGTCTTGCATAGCCTTGATGAGACTCACGGCCCAAACTCGAAGGAGACCAATCCTGCTTGAGCTTCATTGCTCTGCCTGACAGCTAGGGTACAAGCCTCTGACGCTTCGTGAAAATTGGCGGATGAGGGTATAAAATGGATCGAGCAAGTCGTTTAACTCAACAGTGTAGCTTCAGCATCCATACCAATCTCCCTCATCTCAATCCTTGAGAGCGGCCATCCTCAAGATACAAATAGCTTGGTCTTTTGTTCTTGAGCTCTTCCTTTTTTAACAACATGTTGGGTCCTTTGGCCGTCGTACTTTTGGCCTCTACGGTTCTGGCGCAGGCCGAAGATGCCAGCATCCCCTTTGGCGGCGACCTCTACGTCGCTCCTGGTCGTGCCAACCGTCTCCAACCGCGCGCCGGAAAGGACTTTGGCGTGCTCAAGTTCAACTGCAAAGGCGGGGAAGGGGCCTGCAACAATGCCTGTTACTTCATCAACTGCCAGGCGGCAGCTCACAAGCTCAAGGATCCCGACATGATCGTCTACACTGGCCCCAAGTCCTCTGATAATGACCAGAATCGCCGTGAGTCGGGTTGCCAGGCTCGCCATCCTCAGAAGCCCAACGACAGCGTGACCAGCGTCTGCCAGGCCTTCCCATACAGCCAGAAGTTCATCCCGGACGACAAACAGAAGGATGCTCTGAGCTATCAGTGTGATGAATGGCCCCCTGCCTCATCACAACAACAGCCATTCGGGTCCAAGGGACGTGTTGCCAACAGTCTTCGCTGCATGCCTGGCCCGGAGAACGAAGAGCTCGGTCGTCAGCTGGGCAAGTTCTACCAAGGCCAAGGCAACTGGCCCGGCCGAAAGGGATCAGGTGCCATGGCCCGCGATGACTACGCTCGCGTTGAGTTTGACATCTCCCAGGCTGATAAGAGCAAGGTGCCTTTTTGCATTAAGACAGGAGGCAACTATAACTGCGGCAGTGATGGTTACCAGTTTGAATTGACTCGGAAGGACCTCAAGGATGGCAAGATCTCGGCTCCTATCGACCCCAATCACAAGGACAACCTGTACGCTCTGCAAAACACAGTCTACAAGGAGATCTACCAATGCTCCGTCAAGTTCACCCGCGACGGTGACCGGGACTTCAAGAGCGTCGTGCTGAGCAACTGGGAAGACAAGGACCACAAGGCCTCTGACTGCAACATCGCAGGGGCGACTGGCGACTGCACCCTCAAAGGGCTTCCCAACGACCTCAAGATTTCCAAGACAGGCACGCTCGGTTCAGTCATCAAATTCGAGTACGCTCCTGGACAGAAGGGCCAGAACGTCAACTGGTACTCGTGGGACACCGACTCCAAGGGCACTGGAAAGGGTCCCGCCACTAACGACGGCGATTCGGCGTCTGTCTGCAAGAAGACGCGGAATGGGAACAAGCAGGATGTCGAGTGCTGGTTCCCGTGCTACAAGAATGCCGATGGCCGGTAAGCCACTGCGTGCGAGCCAGCTGAGCTGCGCGCAGCGCCACAGATTTTGGAGAATCGGCGCCCTTGTCTATGTACAGAAATGCCATCTCTCCTTGGAACATTTGGGACTGATTGTTTGTGTTATTATGTAGAAGATGCAATAGAAGCCTTCGGACTTGTCTCTCTTGGAATACTCAACGGAATACATACAGCCTTATTATGTTATGGCAGCAGGATTTTGTGCTAGTCTTTGGACATGAATCTGACAGGAATGAGCTGCCAGATGGCGTTCGTACAACAGCATGGGTTGGTCGCTACAGGGGATTGATATCGGGCAATGCCATTAAGGCTTTCTCCATCTTCAAA
>JALHCF010000120.1:0-45794 GCA_024341135.1 Tolypocladium album
GAACAAAAAAAAAAAAAAGAGAAAAGGAGAAGAGGACAAAAAGAAGCCACCAAGTATACGGATTAAAAGGCAACTAATTACCCTAGGACACCCTACTGCCTCCGCCTGGCCGGTTGATGATAGCGCCAATGCCCATGTCGGCGCTCGACAGCCTCTCGGCGTCCATATACGGACTGCTGCCCTCGCTGTGAATGCCCCCGTGAGAGGCGTAGCGTCGACCGGCGGCGGCGCTCGCGGTCGAGCTGACACTCGACGAGTAGCCGTGGCCATAGCTGGTAGGCGCGTATGCAGTGACGGCGTACGAAGCTTGCTGCGGCTGGAGGTGCTGGTGTTGGTTGTGCTGTTGCTGCTGGTGGTAGTGGTGGTAGCTCGAGGACGAATAGGACGGGCCCGAGGAGCTCGCCGTCTCAGGGCTGCTGTAGGACGCGTCTAGCTCATCAACGGGGGTCAGGCCGATACCGGAAACGCCGCTATCGTCGTCATACCCTGTGACATGCGAGCTGGTCTCAAGACGGTCGCGTCGCGACGCGGCGCGTGCAGCGCTCTGCAGGTTCTTGATGCCGTTGGACATGCACTTAGAAAGTTAGTATAAATTGATCCATGCCCGGGGCAATATGTGGCAAAGGAGACTGAAGCCTGAGGGACAGAGGGGAGAGAGAGGGTTCAAGGAAGCTTACCTTTTGCTCGACAACGTTCCACTTCTCGCCGGTGCGCGCGGCGAGCCCGCTCCAGATTTCCTTGCGCATGCCCATATACTCCTTGGCCAGTCGCTGCAGCTTACGGTTGTCCCAGTCATCGGAGCCCTTGCGCTCCATGAGCCGCTCATGGCGCTTGCGGCACGCATTGGCCGTCTTCGAAGGAAAGTAGCCGTCCTTGATCTGGCCCCAGTTCAATCCCTGCATGCGTGCGGTAATGAGCTGCTGGTCGTCTTGGTGGCTCCATGCCCCGGAGCTGGCGCGGTGGTGCGTGGGCGGGATAGACACGGCCTCGGGTGCGTAACAGTCGTAACCCTGCTGCTGTGATGCCTGCTGCTGTGGAGGGAGAGGCATGGCGGATGTGGAGGGAGCAACGGCGGAGTAGTAGTTGGTGGGCATGGCCAGGCGTGGTTGGGTGTAAATGGCGGAGGATCCAAGGGAGGTAGGCAACCCTTCGGCATAGTGCACCTGCGATGCGCTGATATTGCGGGAATGTTTCGGCATGACGGCGAGTTGGTGTTGACGTGTAGATCAGGTAAGTCTATGGGACACGGATGTCGATGGGGACCGGGAGGCCGGCTCGCGGTCGAACGAAGGGTAAAATAGGATTACCAATTAGGCTAGCAGTAACGCAGCCCACGGTAGACTGCGGTCTGTAAATGAGAGACCGGGTAGGTAAACGGACGTAACAAGATGGATTAGGCGGAATTTGGCGGATGATGGGAGGGTTGGAAAATGGAAATGCAGAAGCCTCCAACTAACGACGACTGGCAAGGAAAAGAACCGAAACCAAAGTAGAGGAATACGAAAGAAACGGGCGTATACGAGAAAGGTTTCGAAACGACCGGAAGTTGCTCAGGCAAAGGACAAGAGAAACAAGGCCCATGAGCCGGACCGTGGACGTGTTTTAAGATTGGCGAGACGGGACCAGAGGAGGACGAGCACACACAGAAACAGGCAGTCCAGTAGAGCCGTTGGCGGCTGCGGGTCTGAAACAAACGCCTCTGGACGAGGAGGGGGCACAAAACGCTGAAACGGGGCTGCCGTGTCTGAAAGGACGAGTCTGCGCGGAACGGGTCGCTGGTATCGGCCTACGACGACGACGTGGCGGAAGCCTGGGCGGCTAAATTGGGGCGAGTGTACTGAACAGGCCTGTAGTGGACGGTGCGAACGAGGTAGCGAGAGCCGCGACGAAGCTCGATATGGAACACGGGGCGGGCAGGACAAGTATGAGGAAGCGCCGCCTTGTCGACGATGGGCCCTGCTCCTGGGCCTTGGGGGTGGCGGCGGCTAGAGCCGACGGGATGAGGCTTGGACGTGTCACGCTGAGAGGGACCAAGAACGACAGTGACGTCGGGTGCCTTTGCTCGCAAGGTACCTATCTGGCGATCAGTAGAGCCGAGCAGGGGCAGCGGGAAGAGAGAGAGAGTGTGTGTGTGTGTGAGGGACAGCATGGGGTCCAAAAAGGAGCGGCTGTCTGGATGGGCAAAGGTCGCTGCCCTTCCGGCCAGTCCACAGCAGCGAGGCCATCACTCTGCCAATTCCACCTCACAGAGGGCGAGCGGCAATAGAGACACCTGCCGGGAAATGAAGGGGCCGCTGCATTGCATATCCTGGCCCCGGGTTTTGGGGGCGCGATCGCGAGGCAAGATCTGGGCGCCAGAGGTAAGGCTGCTGGGCACGGCGCATGGTAGACGCACGTCGAGGACGCCGTGACCTCAGAGCACAGCCGCGCAGCCGCCGCCCCGCCGCAGCGAGCCAGGCCGTTGCAGCGCGCCACTGCCGGCTCCGCGGGCGTCGACGACGTTGTGACGAGCCCGAGAGTCGTCGAGTGTTGGTCGAAGCGCGTTGCGGGATTGGTCGGGGCGATGGCTGCGGAAGCGCGCGTCTACGAGACCGGGTAGCGCACGCTACAAGTACGAGTACGGAGTACATACGCCGCGTGTGTGCTCGTACTCATACAGTTAGTTGTATGTACCTGCGTCGCGGACCCCACAAGCCACCAAGCAACAAGATCATCGTCGACAGGGGTCGAGGAACGGCGTTGGCTATTTTAAGCTGAGCACCGGCAGACCACCCTTCCTTGCGAGTATGGCAGCGTGCCTCGCGCGAGGCAGAGCGAAGCCAGGTACCGCGCCGTCAACCCTACGGCGCAGCGGTACCTTTGCCGCCCGCTCCGCCACCGGCATCCGCAAGCACATCCGTCCGTGCGGTACCTGGCGCCAGACGTCGTTTGCCAGCGCTTCGTGGCCGCAGAGGAGACGGGACGGCACGGTTTCAAGATGGGGCTGCCGCGAGGTTACGAGAGTAGACGTGTGGGAGGGACCAACGGGTGAAAGCTCGCTGCCTTGGTGCTCTTTGCGTTGCTGATTCTTGGATGTTGAGGCGCGCACGTAGCTGGCAACTCAGCAGCCAGCGCCATTCACGTACAAGTTTGAACTGCATTATACTGTATTTTCAAGTTGTGTCTTGTATTTACTGACGACGATGATGATGATGATGACGACTCCAAAATGCAGCGTCCAAGATCGCTATCTACCAAATAGAAACATTAACGCCACCGCCGATGTCCGGCGTGATGCGAGAGCACCAATGCAGTCAGTTATAGGCGACTCTTGCTCTTGTCGGCACAGCAGCCACCGCCCGACGACGAGAAGGCATTGCGCGACGACGCGTCCTTGCTCAGCGCCGACGGCGGCACCCACAGCGCCGGGTTCTTCTGGAAGAAGTTGCTCGCGCGCAGCATGACGCTGACGGGCTCGGCAGGCATGATGGGGAAGTCCTCGGTGCGCGGGAAGTGCGTCAGCCCAAACTGCACGTAGCACACAATGTCGGTGTTCTCAATAGGCTCGTCGCGGTTGGCCCAGTCGAGCACCGACAGGTTGTCCGGGTAACCCTCCTCGCCGGTGCTCTGGCAAACGTAGTCGCCGGCCGGGAACAGCTCGTAGTCGCGGTACGGCACCACCCACAGCGCCTTGCGAGCAAAGGCCGCGCGGGAGTGGACGACGCTGCCGGGCTTGGCCAGCACCGCCGGGCACTGGTTGTTGATGATCTTGTAGCTGACGGGCTTCTTGGCCCACGGGTGCATGCTGTTGGGGTTGATGATGTCCCACGCCCGGCTCGTCTCGTGGCAGTAGCTCGCGGCGCCCTCTTTGGCCGTCCGCAGCGGCGTCTTCTTGCAGTAGAAGCCGTTGCCGTACGGGTTCTCGGCCGACCCGACGGGCGCCTCGGACGGCACCGCGTCGCTCTGCACCACCGAGTTGTTGCGCCCGTCGACCTCGGGGTCCACGCGCAGCGAGAAGATGTGCTGGTGATTGTGCGCGCTGATGCCGGGCGCCACCTCGGTGCCCCATGGCGCCGCCGACTCCGTCGGGTGCAGGCAGTACGTGTTGAGCATGCCCGTCAGCTTGATCTCGAGCTTGTAGGTGCCGTCGAGCATGAAGGTGTGGTAGAAGCCGTACTCGTAGTTGGCCGCCGTGATGATCTGCGAGATGATGAGGCGGCGGTCGCGCGCCGAGATGACGTTGCCGTCGCGGAAGTCGGTGTGCTTGTACAGCAGCCCGTTGTCCTCCTCGTGGATGCACACGGCGTTCTTGATGACGGCCGCCTGGCCGTTGTTGGTCGACAGCACGGCATCGAGGTAGTGGATGGCGCCCTTGCAGTCGCACCCGAGCTTGAGGGAGTTGGTCATGAAGCCGCTGCCGTACTCGCCCACGTCGAAGGCGTGCTTCTTGTGGTGCGGCGGCTCCGGGTTGCCGTACGGCACCACCATCTCGACGACGCTGAGCCGGTTGAAGAGGGTGCGCTCGCGGCCCTCGTACGGGTCGTCGATTCGCACGTCCGACAGGACGATGCCCTCGCGGTAGTTGAAGCCGATGTGCATCTTGTAACCCGCCCACGCGATCTCGTTGCCCTTCATCTGGAACGACACGCCCTCGGGCTGCGTGATGTCGATGGGCTTGAGCCGGTGCGGCTGGTACCCGTCGCCGATGAACTCGGGCAGGTAGTTGTGCGGCTCGAGCGGCACCTGGGTGCGCTCGCCGTTGACGCGTCGGATGTCCACGGCCAGCACCTCCTCCGTCTCCGTGTCGGCCACGACGCTGAAGTCGAGCGGGTGCGCGTACTGGTTGTCGAACGCCGACGCGCGGTAGTAGGGCAGGCCCTGCTGCAGTCGCCGCTCGAAGCCCCAGCGTCGGTCCACGCCAATGGCCCACGCGTCGAAGTAGACGGTCGACATGTCGGTGATGCCCAGCTCGCGACACGCCTCGATGACCTGCGGGTCCTTGCGTGCCACGCGCTCCATGACGTCGAGATCCTCGAGCGTCAGCGTCGGCGCCACCTCCTTGAGCGCGCGCCAGTCCTCAACGCGCCCCTGCGTCAGGTTGACAATGACCTCGGCGACGCATGTCGCACCCTGCTCAATGACAATGGCAAAGGCGCGGCGCTCCGGCCGCGGGCCCACGCGCGCGCGGAAGGCGGCGTACTCATTCTTCTTGGGCTCGCGTAGAGTGATGCAGTTGAACTTGAGCTGCTTGGGCGCCGCGAACGCACGGATGAGGCGCGCGGCGGCGGCTATTTCCAGGGCCGAGAGCTGGTCTGCCAGAGAACCACGTCAGTACTCATTGTGCGAAGCAAGTCTGTTTATGTGCACCGGATGTGAGTGGAAAGAAGGTTCACATACCCAACGGGTGCACTTGCGTGCGCGCCGCAGCGGCGGCCTGGTAGGCGCTCTCGTCCGGGTCGGGCAGGATGATGTACCCTGCAATGGACGTCGTGTCCGGCAGCTGCTGTTGTTGTTGTATCGTGGTGGCCGCCATGGTGGTTGATCAGTTGGATCCAATCCAATCTGGGGTATCGGGTGTACGCTGGGATGTACAGGTACTTGCATCTACTCTGGGAAAGGGGCGCACGAGCATGACAATATATACCCGTGTTTCGAGAAGTCGTCTTCTGCGTCGTCCGGCAGAGCTCCATGTGCAGACTAGAAAGCGGGCGAAGCGTGGGCTATCGCCTGATCCCGTCCGGGGCCCCGATGCCGACGGACGGCATGCCGCGGCGGCCGCACCGGCCACGACGGAGGCGACGGCTGCGCCGAGCACCACACGGCGCCAGGCGCAGATAGCGGAAGGCAACCGCGTGGGCACTCCTGCATGCAGGGCGCTGCATGGCATTACGCCATGGCAACAATGGGAGGCGCCGGGCGGCACGACGTCCCGCTCGGCTCCGCATGAGCGCTGCCCCGTGTGAGCGATGGATGCGGGGGACCTGTAGACGGGAGGCCGGAAACCACATTGGACTACCCTTGCGCGGATGCCGTCGTCGATGCGTTTCACGCCTGACTCGAACATCATCCCGCATACCCGCGCATCCGCTGCCCGCCTCAGATATCGTATACACGGCCAGTGGAGCAGTGACACCCTGCGAGATGCGAATCAGCCCCAGCTCCCCGACGCGTCCCGACCATCGGCCCTGCGACCCGACGGGGTTCGGTCCCACCGCAGATTGCCACCCGGGGCCCGAAGCGCCCATGCCGGCCGTCGCTCGGGTGCCCGCGGGCGGCGGACGGGGGTGGGAAGATACGGAGGCGGGGAAGCGACGCGGCACCAATACCACACGAGGAGCAGGCCTTTCCCCAGACTAACGCCAAGGGTTCCCCAGGTTTCCTGGTTTAGGGTTGTCACGGCACCGACGAATCCGGGGGAGCCCGGGGGAGGCTGGGCCATCGGAGTTCGTCGTCTCGCCCACCCCTTGCGCCGCTCGGTGGGTAGGGTGAAGGGTCCCGGATGCGCTTTGACTTTGTGAGACTCATGTAAGGAGGGCGCACACCTGCTAGGCGCTGACGTCTGCGCGCCAAACCAAGCCGTGTTTCCGCCCGCTAACACCCTGCGAGCGCTGGCCATGCTGATCGCCGTTATCGCAGTGGCTTGGAGTAGCGCGGCCCTCCTACGGGGGCTTGCCCCAGACGGGAATATCGATGGAGCTTGTCTCGATAACAGCGGGGACCCGGCGAGCGGGCAAAGTTATCGCGGTGGCTTGGCCGAGCTCAAGATTGCACGCCGACGACGACGGCGACAATGCGTCGGATGCAACGCTGCGAGCGAGCGCCGGCGACTACATAACGCCCAGGGCGGACCGGCATCAATCTCGCTGCGTTTTGTGACATGCAAGCACGGCTGAGACAGACGGGCACAAAGACTGGTTCGCTGCCGTCGTACTGCAGTGCAACCTCACGCTGAAGCCTCATCGATTCCTCTTTGAAAACTCCTCACATATCTCGACTATCCCCGCCGTTACATCCCATCGGCTTGAACTGCAACATCATCTTGTTCGCCGGCCTCGTCCCATCAAAGCCGCCCCCGGAGAATGACAGTATCCTCCCGCTGCACGCCCCTTCAATGGACCGCCCCAAGATCCAGCCTTCCGGATCCTCCTCCGACCTGAGGGACCAGCACCACCACCACCACTACAACCACAACCACCATGACGGCAATACAAACACCATGAAGCTCATCGACGACGGCGCCTCGCTCGACCAGGCCACGCGCGACGCCCACGACCTCGCCGCCCTGGGCCATGTGCAAACGCTGACGCGCAAGTTCTCCCTCTGGAGCATGCTGGCCCTCGCCTTCTGTGTCCTCGGCACCTGGTCCACCATGGCCCAGGGCCTCGCAAACGGTATCACGAATGGCGGTCCCGTCGCCGTGCTCTGGGGCCTCGTCGTCGTCACAATCTGCAACACCTGCGTCGCCGTCTCCCTCGGCGAGATGGTCAGCAGCATGCCCACCGCCCTCGGCCAGGCCTACTGGATCTCGGAGCTGTTTGGCACCCCCTCCGGCCGCTTCGCCAGCTACATGTGCGCGTGGATCAATACTTTTGGCTGGTGGACCCTCACAGCCTCGCAGATCGCCTTTATGACCGACTTCCTGCTCGCGATGAAGGTCATGTTCGACGAGGACTGGGACGGCGCGAGCAAGGGCTGGCTGCAGTTCCTCGTCTACCTTGGCATCACTGCTTCCTTCACCCTGTTCAACCACGTCGCCTGTCGCCGGGAGAAGGTGCTTCCGGCCTTTAACAACTTTGTCGGCGTGTGCTTCGTCACCCTCTTCGTCGTCTTCGCTCTGGCGCTGCCCATATCCGTCGGCACCAAGCCTGGCCTCTCCTTCCAACGCGCCTCCTTCGTCTTCGGCCAGTGGCTGAATGGCACCGGCTGGTCCGACGGCGTGTGCTGGTTCCTCGGTCTCGTCCAGGGCGCCTACGGCCTGACGGCCTTTGACTCCGTCATCCACATGGTTGAGGAGATTCCCGCGCCGCGCCGCAACGCGCCACGAACCATGTACCTGGCTGTGCTCCTCGGCGCGCTGTCGGGCTTCATCTTCATGGTCGTCTGCCTTTTCTGCATTCAGGACATTGATACGCTGCTGAACTCCCCCACGGGCTTCCCCTTCATCGAGATCACGCAATCGACCGTTGGTCTGACGGGCGCCGCCGTGCTCATCGGCCTCTTCATCTTCAATGGTCTTGGCCAGGGCGTTAGCGTCCTCACCTCGGCGTCTCGCTTGACGTGGAGTTTCGCCCGTGACGGAGGTTTCCCCTTCGGTGCCTACTTCGGCCACGTCGACGCCTACTGGATGGTTCCTGCGCGCTCGCTGTGGCTGCAGGCCGCCATCATCGGCCTTGTCGGCGTGCTGTACCTCTTTGCCAACACGGTCCTGCAGGCCATCCTCAGTGTCAGCACCATCGCCCTTACCGTTTCGTACGCCATGCCCATCATCGCGCTGCTCATTGCCGGCCGTGACAAGCTGCCCCCCGGCGAGTTTCGCCTCGGTCGCCTGGGCCCGCTCATCAACGTCGTCTCCGTCGCCTACTGCGCTATTACCACGGTCTTCTTCTTCTTCCCCACCCAGCCGAATCCGGCCCCGAGCGACATGAACTTTGCCATTGCCGTCTTTGGTGTCATGCTCGTCGTTGCCATAGGGTTCTGGATCGTTCAAGGCCGCAAGACTTTTATGCAGACGAGCGAGATGGCCGAGGCAATCCTGTACGCGCAGAACCTCGAGGCTGAGGCGAACCCCGACTTCGGCGCACGTCCGTCGAGCGCCGACAAGAAGAGACCTGTCGACTGACTATATCGAATATTCTGTTCCGCCCTGGACTGACAAGATGTAGCTTCATGTCGACTCCCAATGAGGGGAAGTTTCGGCAGAAAGCATGTAGTAGCTGATTTAGTCGAGAAGCGCGAGAATACATGTAGCTAGTAATAGCCAATGCCGGCTCATTTGCATCTTGTCTCAATGAAGCTTCCAGGAAGGTGTTCATTTCAGGATAGCCTGCGCAGTCTAACTAAATGAAGCCCGTAATCATAGCATATCATGTATGTAATTTCTTTGCGCCATGTGCACGACGGTCATCTTGTTGGAATCTCTTGTACCAGCCGGTCATAATTCACATCGCAGGGTGAACACATCGCAGGGTGAAAACATCAGAATGTCAAAACTCACGTTCTTATACGAACAATGTGAACTCAACATTGAACCATGTTCATCACTTCACATGCACATCTACCTGGCTTACAACTTCGACCCTAGATTCACGTGTATGGCCTTCGTCTCGGTGTACGCCGCCAGCCCAGCCTCGCCCAGCTCCCGCCCAATGCCACTCTGTTTGACGCCACCAAAAGGCACCTGGATCTCGGAGTCGTTACTGCTGTTGACCCACACCATGCCTGCCTCAAGGGCCGACGCCACGCGATGCGACCTCTCGACGTCGCGTGTAAAGACGGCCGCGGCTAGCCCATAGATGGAGTCGTTGGCGAGCGCCACCGCCTCGTCCTCATCGCGAAACGGCGTAATCGTCACCAGCGGGCCAAACACCTCCTCACGGAAAATTTCCATGTCTTTGGACACACCTGAGAAGACGGTCGGCTGCACGAAGAAGCCCTTGCCAGCGGGTGTTGCCGTCTTCTGCGCAGAAGCGCCGCCGAGCTCCAGTCGCGCTCCCGCCCCCTTGGCGCTCTCAATGTAACCCAGGATCTTGTTGTACTGCGCTTCCGACACTTGCGGTCCATGGGTCGTGTCCTCAGAAAAGGGGTCGCCGACCTTGGCCGTCGTCCGCACGGCCTCAAGGAACGCCTTGGTGAATTTGTCAACGATGCTTGACTGCACCAGCAGCCGAGACGTCGCCGTGCACACCTGGCCCTGGTTGCTCATGATGCCCACGTACGCCCATCGCGCCGCCTGCTCAATATCGGCGTCGCTAAACACCAGGAGTGGCGACTTGCCACCTGTCTCGAGCGTAATGTTGCGGAGCCCAACGGCCGCTGTCTTCATAATCTCACGCCCGGTGAACGTCGAGCCCGTAAAGGCCACCTTGTTGATGCCGGGGTGGCTGGCTAGCGCTTGGCCCGCTTCACGGCCCAGACCGTTGACAATGTTCAACACGCCGCGAGGAAAGCCCGCCTGCCGCACGAGATCGGCCAAGTACAGGATCGACAGTGGTGTTTGCTCCGCTGGCTTAAGCACGACTGTGTTTCCAGTTGCCAGTGCAGGACCCAGCTTCCACGCGGCCATGGCCAGCGGATAGTTCCAGGGGATGATCTGCGCGCACACGCCGACAGGCTGCCGCAGCGTGTATGCGAACTTATGCTTGGTCGTCGGGATGGTCTGCCCGTGGATCTTGTCCGCCCAGCCGGCGTAGTAGCGGATGCAGCCAATGACTTCCTGCAGGTCCTCGTTGAGCGATACTAGGTACGGTTTGCCATTGTCCCACGTCTCAATGGTTGCCAGCGTCTTTGCGTGCTGCTCTACAAGGTCTGCGAGCTTGAGCATGAGCTGCCCGCGCGCACCGCCAGGCATGTCCTTCCACGACGCGTCCTGGAACGCTGCACGGGCGGCCTTGACAGCGCGGTCAACATCCTCGGCGGAGGCTGCCTCGACGGAGCAGATTTCTTCGCCGTTGCTGATCGCTTACATGTCAGCCTTGTTCCTGTTGGACGCGACAGTTGGGCAGAATGGCTTACATAGGACTGATGCTGGCGAGCTTCTTTCCAGAGCTCGATCTTACAAACTCGTTGTTGATAAAAAGTCCCGTGGGCAGCGAAAATGTGTGCCCATTAGGGGCCAGAAGGTTGATTGCTAATCGAGACATGATCTCCGAACAAGAGATTCAGCGTGTGTCTGCCGTTGCAAGACCAAGGTGTGAAGTGCAAGGTGGAAGAGACAGTTTTCGTGGGGTTATCGTCGGGGTATGCGTATGCGCCGTCTCCACTCTACCAAAGGCTCTTCGATAAGCCGAATATATGCTACGTCCCCCAGATCCGATACGTATCAAGATGGCGGGGGCTCGGGGCCTGCGGACCTGTGGCCAAAACAGCAGCAAGCAGTGCGCAAGCCATCGGGTCATCGGAACGTACCGCGCGGCCCCGAGAACGAGAGACGTACCTGTCATTGCGCAAGGGTGGCACGTCCAGCACTGCGCCGAGTATGGCGCCGGTCCAAATCTGGGGTGCCGCCCGGGGTCCTCAACGGGCTCCGCGGACGCGGGCGCCGGGCCCCGTCGGCAGGCACGAGAGGATCGGCAACGAAGTTCCAAGCGCCGTCGCGTAACGCATGCTGACGCATTATCACGTCGTTATCTACTCCGTAGTAAATGAGCACCTCCATTGGGTCTCTATCTAACATGCCGGATACGTGCTTGGTCCATGTACGCAACTGAGCTGCTCCGGCCGCCGCTGCAGGGGCAAATCGACCCCGCGCCGCGATCCACTCTTGGCGGCTGCAGGCGGGTCGTCACCAGGAATCTCGAAATAATGCACAAATTGGGTTGGACTGAATTGGGTGTGACTCGCAGCTACATACCGCCAGCCTAGGCAGTATTGAGAAACAGTGGACGGCGTGAGCTCTCAACGCCGAAATCGGTTGAAAATGCGTGATCCTTTCGCAAGGCACAGCTCAGCAGAGTCAAATTGGTCTCGCTAGCCCCTCTCGCTCTTGTTTTGAGAGTTTCGCAAATACATGTACCTTGCATACGACCTAAGCTAGATCTCATCGGTTCTTCGGTATATACCTACGTACAATACAACACGTAACAATCGAACGCATTGACACAACCGGCTACTAAATAATGCGCCTTATGAATTTTTGAGAAGGCAGGGCTCAGAGGCCCCGCCAACATGCAGTAAACAAACCCAATTCCGTGGTACCATATGCCACCCAACCATGGAATCCATATTAGAAACCTTAGGCATATCGAGCGCTCCGGGCCTACATCATATAACGAAGTTTTCGCGCTAATACACACTATTACTCCGTCTAGAAAAGCACGGATTATTAGCAACGACGACGTAGATGGGCTGCCCTCGGCCGCAGAGGGCTGGAGTATTTGTTATCGCTGGTCCAAGGTATTCTCCCGGAAACTTAAAATACTATGGCATACTTATAGGCATTGAATATATCCATCCAGTTGATAGTTGAGAGCGAAATCTAGTGAAATAGGGCATGGCATAATGTTCGTATCACACCTCAACTGGGTAGGGTCGCAAAAGTCTCGCAGCAATTCTACTTAAGGGCTGGCGGGTCCAGGTTTCGGCTTGAAACGAGCTTACTCATTTCAATTTGCTTAGTTTGATGCCAGTATTTCGGCTACATTCAATCGTGCCAAAGCCATGAATGATATCGCAGACCGCAGTCAAAGGGAACTTTGGGAAAGAATATTGACTCATGTGTGAGCGGTCCCAAGGATGTCGCTTTGCAGTCTGCGACGTCGTCGTGCGAATCGGAGGACACCGCCTTGCTCAAGGCGGTAAGGATCTGTCGACATAGATTTCAAGCAAGGTCAGTCACATAGAGTGGTGCTACTCCAACCCATCAAAGATGCGAAAAGCATCCACGGGTCCATTGCTATACATTACCACGGAATATAAGTCCAGTCTAAGGTGGCGAGTTTGAAGGGGCTGCTGTATGGCTGTCCATCAATAAATGCAGTCCCGAAATCGTTCCCCTTTTCCAAGATGATTTGCAGACTCTTTTATGTACCCCAAAAGACTTTGAGAGAAGAACTCGTATCTATCCAAGAGATTAAATGACTACGGCACTCCAATCTCAAAATGATAGCCACATGCCCAGCCCATAAAGCACCGTACAACCTAAAAGCGGATGCCCGCCCAATGAGGATAGCAGCAAATGCTCGTCTGGTCCCCACTCGATGGTTCCTAAGAAGAACAAAATCAGCTTGTCGATGTCCACAGCATAAAACGCATGTAGAGGCTACGGACGAGGACAAAGCGTTCCTGAATATGGCTTCTTTAGCTTCCATCACTCTAATAAAGAATATATTTAAGAATAGGTCGCCATACATCTGAATTCGGGCATTCCATGCCCCGGTAGACGATCTTGAACAAGCAATACTTAGGCGGCGGCGAGTATATGGGAACGGCCACCGCGGATCCGGCAAGGAAAGCGGCGAAAGCTGCGGCGGTCTTCATCTTGATGGAGATTTTGTGACGGGAATTTAGTAGAGAATCTGACTCAACGTGAAGGCTCCTTATATCTGTAGTTCGATTCCCGCAATGATGAAACAATCGCAACCTGGCACGTGAAGATGATGACATCAACCTACCGTATAATATTGCGAAGCCGCACCTTGGCAGCTTGCGGTAGCATTATGACCTAATGACAGACTTGGCGTCGCGATGCATGCAGTATTTTCATCTCTCTGACGCACTCGATCGGGTCAAGAGACACCTCGCGACAATCTGCCAGCCCTATCAGCCGCGTCTTGCCGAGTTCCGACACTAGATTCCGGACTACGCGGGAGTAAAGTTGATCTATGCGCTACAAGTCGAATGTTATTGAGTTTCATGACCTGACAGGTAAACTCACGGCCAGTTGACCCATCTGTGCCGAGGGTTGGATGTTGCATCGTTACAACGTCGCTTCCTGTTTGAACCCACATGGAACAGTTCTTGTCATAATACGGTGTTCCCGATCGGCTCCCATAGGACATTTCGCAGGGCATGTTGCAGCTTTCCTCCAATCCTCCGTTAAGCGGAGAAGTTTATCAGCCAGACACTCTATCGGCTCAATTTTCCCACATTGTCATTCCCCGCCTTTCTGCGGAATACTACTTAGATAGTGACATGGGTCTCGGGTTGCAGTGCCAACAACAATATTGGCCATGCAATAGAATACCAACAAGGGGTGATATACATTGCCACCGCTTTCCGCAGATACAGCAACACCCACAAATCATAACCTTTGGATAGACATTATAATGTGTTGTATTACTATATACCGTAAAGAACATCCGCTGCAACCTTCGTATTTTTACTCAATACGCTCTGCATTAAAAGCACCAGAGCTAGAAGAAAGGCAGTAAAATTGTAGATCCAGCCGGTGCCACTGCCCACCTTCCGTAGCAGCGCTGATCGGGCTTGCTATGATAGCCTGACAGCGCTGCTGGCACCATTTGTTAGGCTGATTTTAGCGAATGCGCCTTCCAATACATGTCTTTAATATGATATTCCATTCTATAGGTACGATATTACGATTTCAGTTATTGGTACTTCATTCGGGCTACGGTGGCATATGTATAACTAAAAGGCGCATGTTTAATGATGTACCATGTCGGCAGCAGCTTCGTGACGCGTCCAGCCCTAGCCCGTATCGTCTCAAAACCAACTCCTAGTTGTTTGAGTACCCATCTTGCCACGCTACCACTTGCTTGATTACCAAGCCGGTAAGCGTAATCAGAAGGTTTCGGCAGGGATCTCCCATTTGCTCCACTCTGTGACGGTCAGCCCCCCTCTTTTGCTGAAGTCTTTCACAGCGGGATGCGGGAGTGGATTGGGGTGCACCCGGGCACCCGGGCATTAACCCACTCTCGGTCCCGGTCACTGTTCCCTTCGGTCAGGCAATAAACCTGATCCGGCCAGGCACAATTCCTTCGGCTCCGATATCAACATACACGTAGGCTCCAGGATTTTAGGTTATCGTTGATTTTTCCAATCACCCGTAAGTACAAAAGGATGTTTTGGCAGTCGGCTATTTGCTGTCAAACAGAGACACGAGTAAATAACATGAATCATTTGTGTGAAACGCTACATGCACAATGAACAAACAAACTCAGAAGACGATTCTTATCACCGGCTGCAGCGACGGCAGCGCAGGAGCAGCATTGGCCAAAGAATTCCACGGCCGTGGCTTTCGCGTAGTAGCTACATCGACGGACGGACTCAAGATGCAGTCATTGAATGACCTTGGCATCACTACTCTCGCACTCAACATATTTTCGACTTCACTCGCTCATTTTGCCGAGGAGATAAGGAGCATTACCGGGGGCCGTCTGGACATGCTCATCAACAACGCCGCGATCTTCAACCTCATGCCGCTTGCTGATGCTGACCTCAGCGACAGCCGCAAGATGTTTGACGTCAACTTCTTTGGTCCATTAGCAATGATCCAAATTTGTCTCCCGCTCCTATTAGCTGCAGACCAGTCAACTATTGCCAACGTGAGCAGCATATCGGCGGTAACGTGTCCGCCATGGCAGGGCATATATGCATCCAGCAAAGCTGCCCTACTCACCATGGGGAATATTTTACGGGTAGAGCTAGCGCCACTGGGTGTAAACGTCATCACGATCATGTCTGGGGGGGTTGCTACCGAGGCGACGCAGATGGGCAAACGGCAAAGCCACGGTATCCCAAGTGATAGCCTCTATCGGCAGCTGGCACCATATATCGAGGGGAAGAATATCGGCCAGACTATTAAATGCACGGAACCTTCTGAGTATGCCAGGCAGGTAGTGGATGATCTTCTCAGCAAGGGCACGCGGCCGCTCATCTGGAGAGGAGCGTTCGCATCGCTAGCTTGGGTCTTAACCTGGTTCGGTTGGGCGGGAATAATGGACGGTGGCCACACAAAAAGGGCTCACCTGCACCAGGTAGAACGCCCTGATTTGTAACTTCCTAGGCAGAGTTCCTATTATTTAGTAGTACCCGTTGCTGAACTTTCATTGTCTCCGGCTGAAAATATACCGGTCCTCTTTCAGGGCTGTACAAGTCGACTGGAATGAGCTGAACGCTATCTTGAACTTGCTGCGGGATTGTGGCGAACATTTAATGCTCATGCGATCTAGATTCTAATGGAATGGCTGTGGCGTAAAGTATGCACAAACAAGCCTTGGGGCACAGATGATATAGTTCATCTCCTAGCTACTTCGAAACTGAAAATCTGCTTTGGGCTGCTGTAGCTTTCGAATCACGTCACAAAATATTTACGATTCGTCCCCATCACAGTCGGGTACGGCTCATGAAGATAGTGGGCGCTTACGCCCTCTGCCACCGAGCCCGGTGTTAGGTCTTTCCGGCTCGATTGAGCCATCTTTCGCGTTTTGATTGCATGCTAAAACTTTAACCAGTGGCCACAACGTTCATTTCAGTTGGGCATGGTCTCGCTCCAATAGCGCCATAAATCTACCGCAAACACAAAATGCCAGGCCTCGGTGTATTTAGCCCGGTTTTATGCTTGCTATATAAAGAAACGAGCAAACATTATTCCTATGAGGGCTACGGCCGATGGGCAGGACAAGTCTATATTATTTGCTGGAATCTAAAGCTCGAGATAGAGTATGAGCGCGTTAATGTTTGAAACATAAGCGCCATCATTCCTACGTAATCATTAAGAACAATGAATCGAGAAGATAGTCGCATGTGCTAAGGTTGTCTCGTGCAGCAAGACGCTAAAACATTGGCAACCGAGCCTCAGCTTATAGCAGCACTTCGGAGAACTCAACCGCCTTCATTCCTGCCATATGATCCAGATGATACACGTCATGATGTTGCACACACCGCTCCGTCGTGCAGCATCGCGCAGCCAGAGATAGTAGTACGAAATATCACGTCATAGAGACACATCCTTCGGATTGTATTACACCCTCCCCACCTGCGGTGAGGGTGTCAGCATATTTGGCAGAACCGTACCAAGAATGTATGTGGAACTTCCGATGGCGGTCAATCAGGAACGTTTCTGCTGGTTCTTTGTGGCATGATGCACCGGGCGCTGATTGAAGAGCGCTTTACTATCCCGGGAAAGGCCTCATCAGTCGATCAGTGAGGGGTTTGATGTGGCCTTCGAAAAACAGACACTTCTCTATTAATATGCACCCAACTCTCAATTCGTGATAAGTGCTTTCCTTTTGATAGTTCTGTCGACCATCCGTTTTCCAGCCTCCATCATTTTGCACTGGAGCTGATAATACAACAGAAATTCTTCCGAAAACAGAGTGGGGTAGGAGGTTGGAAATTCGTCTCTGCTGCAAAAGGGCTAGCGTGAGCAAGCTCATACGAATCATTACTCACGTCTAGCTACCTCGCCCTACGTACAAGAGGTGGGCACGATGCGCTGGTTCGTTCTGAACAATGACTCAGAGGTTTTGGCTGTTCACGCAGCGTTGCTACACACTGGGCAAATCATATATTTCGGGGGGGATGAAAACGATTTGTCCCAGGCTAAGTTGTTCGAAAACAACCAGGACGCAGCCGCGATCAACCACACCCGTTTGTTCGACTGTTCTACATTCAGCGTCACCGATCCTGGCTCGCCGACTACCGATGTGTTCTGCAGCGGCCATGCCCTACTAGACGATGGACGCCTCTTGATCGCTGGTGGGACATTTGAACTGAGCGATGATCCGAATGATAATAGAGGGGTTCACCAACATCACAGCCCCGGCATCCGGGACAGCTGGGTTTTCACGCCAGACCTAACCACGCGTGTAGGGAGGTGGCTTAAAGCCGCGGACATGAATGGGGAACCGACCCAGCCGACTGTTGCTCTGAGTGGCGGCCGGTGGTATCCCACCCTTTTGGCGCTGCCACAGGGGGGGGCGATCGCGCTGTGTGGGCATCCGGGCATCAAGGACACCCGCCACAATAATAACACTCCTGAAATATTCGAGGGCCGTTCGTCGGCATCAGGCACATGGAGATTACTGCGCCCGATCGGAGATGCCGAGTTCGCCTGGGCGCCGGAATCAGCGGCGATCGAAAGTTTGTACTACCCTCGCAGTTTTCTTCTGTCAACGGGACACATCTTTTGTGCTACTCCACTTCATCGGCTACAAAACCAGTTAATTAGCGACATGAGTGGTATTCTATATTCGCTCTGGGAAGAGAGGGCAAATCCTTGTGGAAAGGGTCTATTGCAGCCACATGACGGGAGCGCTGCATCGTCGGTGTTGTTGCCCCTGCGGCCAAAGCATAACTATTCAGCAAAGGTCCTAGTCTGCGGTGGAACACAGCCGCAGGTCATTGATCTTCACGATCCCAACGATCCAGGAGTGACCTGGAAGCCAACTTCGCAACGTCAGATCCAGAGGGAGCGGTGGTACTGCAACACAGTCCTCTTGCCCACCGGTGAGGTATTTGTTTGTGGTGGCGTCACTCCAACGTCCAATTTCGAATTTCTGGATATCAACCACGTAACCGACCCTGAAGTATATGATCCCGAGCGTGAAACTTGGACTCTCGGTGACAAATGGCTGGGAATTCCGGGCGCACAGGTCCCACGCCAATACCATTCTGTGGCTCTACTAATGCCCGACGGGCGGGTATGGACTGCAGGCTCAAGCAAAGATCACCAGCACAGTTTCCCGAACTACCCAAGCCGGGTAAAAGATAGCAAAGCCGAGTTCCGGATCGAAATCTTCGAACCATGGTACTTCAACCAGCCTCGGCCTCTCATCACCTCGTCACCTGACACAATAGCCTTGGGTTCTTCTGTCAAGATCAGTTGCCCTCAAGCCACTCTCATTGTCAGTGTCGCGCTCGTCCGGTGCGGCTCAGTAACCCATGCATTCAATTCGGACCAGCGCTATGTGGAGCTCCAATTTCGCCATGCTGGTACAGACGGTCTAGTCGCCCTATCACCACCCAATAGCCATATCGCACCTCCGGGTTATTACTTGCTATTCGTTATCGATAGCAATGGTGTCCCATCGATCGGTCGGTTCGTTGATGTGCCTGTCCCTGACACTTTCCCCGACGGGCAGGTGACAGCTTTGAGTACTGTCCCTGGAGGGATTAGCTTGTACGTGCTTGGCTTTCCATATGCTGATGATGGCTTCGGTATCACGGGCAGTCAGGTGTGGAGCAACTTCATCCCTGACATCAACCTGCCAGACCATTCGACCAGCTGGTTCCCGCTTGGGCCAAATGTGTTCCCGAGTGGTAGGGCAATTACAGCATTGAGCACTGTCCCCGGAGAGACGAGCTTGTACATGCTCGGATTTCCAAACGCTGATAATGGCCACGGGGTTAAAGGCAGCCAAGTGTGGTGCAATCTATATCCTGACCCTATCCACCTAGGACAATGGACTGGTTGGCGTCCACTTGGCCCAAACGTGTTCCCAGTTGGTGGGACCATTACTGCCCTGAGCACCGCTCCCACCGACACAAGCTTATATGTGCTTGGCGTTCCGACTGCCGACGACGACCATGGCGTCAAAGGTAGCCAGATCTGGACTAAGTTCTTCCCTAACCCTAGCCATTCCAATCAATGGAGTTCCTGGGTACCACTGGGGCCGAACGTCTTTCCCAGTAATGCGCGAATAACGGCACTGAGTACTCGTCCTGGTGAAACCAGCCTATATGTTTTTGGCCTCGACGGCCAAATCTGGACTAAGTTCTTCCCAAACCCAGGCCACGCAAACCAATGGAGCCCTTGGGTCGCCTTGGGGCCCAACACTTTCCCCAGTGGCTCGGTGGTGACGGCACTCAGCACCGGTCCTGGTGAAACCAGCCTGTATGTCCTAGGCTTTCCAAATGCCGACGATGGGGGCGATGTCAGCGGAAGTCAAGTGTGGACCAAGTTCTTCCCTGACCCGAGCAATTCGAATGAATGGAGTCCCTGGGTGCCGCTGGGACCAAACGTGTTTCCTAGTGGAGCAGATGTGACGGCGTTAAGCACCCGCCCGGGCGAAACTAGCCTATACATTTTAGGCTTCGATAGTCAAGTTTGGACAAAATTCTTTCCTAACCCAGACCATGCAAACAGATGGAGTCCCTGGGTCGCGTTAGGACCTAACACATTTCCTAGTGGCTCGAGGGTGGCAGCAGTCACTACTGGTCCTGGAAAGACTAGCCTGTACATCTTAGGCCTGGATGGTCACGTCTGGACTAGGTACTTCCCTGACCTCGCCCAGCCCGGCCGTTGGTCTGCATGGGTGAAGTCTAATTAACTCGTGATGCCGAACCACAGGCATGCATGCTGCACTAACGCGGCTGGAACCAGACGGGTATTAGTATCGGGCGTCCAAAATACTTCAGTACGAGTTCTACGACCTGCTACGGGGGGCCATTAATAGAATCGCATCGCCTCCACACGGCCATACGCTCTGGAAGGAGTGTCTGGATTGGAGAAGGAATGACATGCCTCGATGAGAGTTACCAAAGGAGCGATTCCATCTCTCAGTTCTGCTGCTTCACACAGAACATCCAATTACCAGACTTTTCTTGCGGGATGGGGGGCGGCCCAAATTATGACGGAGCGTGGTTGGAAACTGATGCAGTTGATCTCGTGCACTGCATTATCTTCACATTGACTTGCGTTGCGTCGGATGATGCTAGGTGCCAACGAAAATGGGTTAAGCTACGCCCCGGCCCATTATAAACACAATTGCAAACGCGACATGAAGGGCTGGGAGCGCGAGTTACACGGCATTTGGAAAGTCGAGGCGAAATGTTTTCTCTGACATGACTAGAAGAGTTACGGTGATGTCAAGCTCTAGTTACAGTGTTTATCCCAAGGACAAGACTTCATCTGTCTGGAATTTTGGTCGAAGAACGTTATTTTTTATCTCAGTTGGCTGCATAAGGGTCTCTGTCCATGAAGAACCTGAGACTAACGATATGTCGAAGAGCCTCGTTTCACGATGCGAGCGGGCCGCCGAAGTCAAAGTCACCCAGGTGGTTTGACAGCCAGGTTGGCTTTAAAAGCTTACGCATCGCTCAGGCGGCTGTGTCGTGCCGAAGCGCTGTACGTAGAATGACTAATTGGAGGTTGATTGCGAACCGGATTGCTATTTCTGCTTGATGTCTGCCGGAACCCCGTGAAACCATGACTGGGGTCCCATCCGTACACCACAACATGCATCGTCTCCATTGGGTCCCGGAGATTGCCCCAGGCCACGGTGCCGACGACACCCGAGATTTCATGATGGCATGGACACGGGCGCGGAAGCTGATCCAATCCGTAAATCCACGCGGCCCGTCGAACCATTGCCTCCTGCGCAAAAGTCCCTGATGAGGAATGGCCGGAACAAACTGCAGCAATCCGAACGCGAGTCCTCTGCGAGAATGAACCTGGCAAAGGCCCGTTGTCAATCGGAGCGACCAGTACATCAACCAGGCCTGTCACAGCCGGTATCATCATCGCGGGTCCATGGATCCAGCTGCGCTCCCGGCAGGTCGATGGGACTCTCGCGCCCTTTACGCACGTCAAGCTGGAGGCACATCGCGGCAATCAATGCTGTCGGCAACACTGTCTTGGAGGAGTTCTTAAACTGAGCATACGTATATACGGGCGTATCCGCGCGGGTACATTGAACTCGTGCTGTCGACCTCTACGTTGGGCCGTGTCCTCGCGCCAAAACTTACAATATTCTCCTCGACACCCTTCTGAACCTTCTCGGTATCTTTTTTCTGTCATCATCCAATATCTTCATACAGATTCTCATTGCGCAATCCCACACCGAACTCGATAACGCCCACTCCCGCTCTGGCTGTTTTCATATCGGAGTTCCGTCCCTGCGCAACTTCATTTACCAGCGCCCATACAAGCTCGCCTGCTGGCTTTTTCTGGCTTGCAGCTCCATACCATTACATTTGTTTCTCAACTCCCTCGTATTCGAGGAAAGAAACGTCCGGTCGAGTTTCGGCTTGACCATCAGCAGCGGAGTCCTTCGTCCACGGCGGCACGTATTCACCCCCAGGCATTGGCTTGCGGAATACAGCTTTGCTTTATAGCTGCAGCCTACTCGAGAACCCGAGCCATGAGCAATAGTAACTCGCTCGCCATGGCCGCTGCTTGCCACGCATCAACAATCTCTACTACCCGATCTAAGGGCACTGGTCTCACTGAACGTGGCCCCGCAACCGGGTGTGAGGGCTCAGCTGGCCTGATGGGTGATCTGATACGTTTTGGGGAGTCTCATCCCCCTCTTTTCTGCTCTGCAAACTTGCCCTTGTAGAATCTTCTCTGCGCAAGGTCGCCGTTATACGCGAGAGGGAGAATCCCATTGGCGACACGCGGGCAGCAGAACTTCTGCCGAAGCGGAAAAGAGGAGGTGAGCACCCGGACAGCTCAGACTTCAGACGAAGACGAAGAGCCAGCTTTTTCACTCCGAGGTCAGTGATTTGGCACTTCACCGGCTATTGCAACGTACGCTCCCAAGCTCTGTCTCAGGCCCATTGTGAAAGTCCCTCAGTCAGACCGTGGCGCCGCCTCCCTTGAAACGCCTTCAGCTGCCAAACCAAAGTCATCGCCAAGCACCCTCACGGCAAAATCCCCAACCACGTCCCTCATCTCCCCCAATACCCCTTCCTCCACCCAAAAGTGTCCCGCGGTTGCAACCTCGTGGCCCCTGAACCGTGACCCCCCATCCTCGCCTTGACCTTCGCTCCCGGCCGTGAGCCTCGCCACCCACGCGCGAAGCTTACTGGCCGAGACAAACACATCCTTATCGCCATACACTGCCAGTGTCGGGTTCCATACTAGCTTTGCTTCCGCGGCGCCATGCTCCTGCTCGCTGTGGCTCTGATGGCGTTGGTGGCGTGATGGAAGGAGGGACATGGTTGCCAGATGCGTGACGAGGCCTTGGAGAGGGGATACAAGAATATAGGCTGGCCGAGGGACAAGCAGATCGTCCAGGGCCGGCAATTTCGCAGCCTCTCCTGCCGGTTGTGCCAGAGTTTCTGGACGACACTCCCCCAACGCGTCGGCCGGCTCACTCATCGGCCGGCCACTCCTAGTCCGAAAGCCAGAGCTGCTAGCCGAGCGCCGCGGTTGCCCATGCTTCGTCCTCCTCTTTGCCAGCAAGTCATTGACGCCCTTGCGCAGCTTGTCCTCGGCATCCAGCGAGAAGCTTCTCCTTCCTGAGCCCTCGTGGCTCCTCCGGGGACTTCCTCCTTCGTCGCCGCCGACGCGCACGCTCAAGCAGCGCCTGCCTGGGCTCGCCGGGCTGAGGGGTTGCAACACCGCTGCGCGCATGCTTCCCAGTATCACGTTCTGCTGCTCCGCGAGGTGCTCGGCCCGGAGGCGTATGTGAGCCGCGTCCGAGTCGGCGGCGGGTGATGTGAATGGCTCAAGTAGCGTCATGAGGGGGGCGAGCTGGGCGGTGATCATGGCGCCGTATGAGTAACCGGCAAGTATTAGGGCGGGTGGGCATTCAGATCGGGACGAGGGTCGCGTAGAATCTACTCCGGGTGATTTTGCTGTTTCTTGCGACACGGGAGGACATTGGCGCCCCGACTCGCGTCCCCTGGTAGTTTCGCGAAATGGATCGAGATGGTGGATGTAGTAGACCATGAACCCCACAAAGCTCGCATAGTCATCGCGCTCCGGCTTCGCCGTCCACGATGTCCTCCCGGCGGAGTGTCCGGCACCGCTGCTGTTCCATCAGCTGACAGCCTCAGTGTCGGGACGGGGTACGCACGTACCGGAAGTTGAGTGTACCCACAAGGAAGCCCCTGCGCAACAGCTGCGACGCTACATTCTCCACGACGGGATCATCGTAGCAGCCGCCCAAGGGCGCATAAGGATGCGCGACGATGGCGGCGTGACGCCTCCATGGCGGGGCGCGCGGGTTCCCGGCGGCGAGGGAGGCGGGGTGGTAAACGCGGCAGTCCAGGACGGTGCCGTCGTGCAGGCTTGGGATAGTCAGGGTCAAGTCGGGGTCGTGGAGCATATTGTTGGCGGCATCTTGTGGCGTGTGGGAGTGTGGTGACGACTGAGACGTAGGTTGTCTGTTGATGTCGAGCGCGAATCTGACGTTGGCGGCGGCGGCGCTAAAGAACCGCCCTCGGCAGGTCCCGCGCCTACGTCACAGGCAGGGCAATTCGCCAGGAAGCCACCGAGTGATACGGTGGATGCGGGCACCAGGTCATTGTTTTGAGTAGCATGGAGTACGATTTAATAGGCCGTGACATTTTCTGGGCCTGCTTCTATAGATTCTATTGACCCTTCTTCTCCCTCGCCTCCTGCGCCCTCTGCTTCCGCCTCCTTAGCCAGTTCTTCACCTCGTTGACGAGTCCTAGCACCAGCGCCACTCCAACAGGTCCCAGCAGCGGCAGGTAGACGGCAATCTTGTGCTCGTCCGGGAAATACAGCTGGCCAACCATGCTCTTCTCGAAAAATGCCCGCTCTGCCTCCTCCTCGGCAATTCGCGCGTGCCGCAGGCCCTCTGGTCCGCCGAGGCCGGCGCAGGCGAGCTCGAGGTGGTGCATCGATGCCGAGACTCCGTCCGCCACGCTGCGCGGGATGGAGATGGACGGCAGGGCGAGCGACAGCCGCGCCAACGAGCCCAGCGACGACGACGCCCGAAGGAGCAGGTCGGTGGAGCGAATGCGGGCGAGGGTTGACAGCCGCAGCGGCAGGGAGCCCGACTGTGGCGTGCCTAGCAGGGAGAGCAGGTGGCCGCCAAATGTCAGCACAGGCTGCTTCAGCGTCTCGACCGATACGTGTGTCGCTGTTGGCGGCAGGGGCAGCAGGTAAACGGTGCCCCACTGCGGTATCATCCAAGACTGCGACGTCTCGGCTTCCGAGTCGAGCTCGATGGTCTGGTTGCCTACGAAGAGGACAAAGTTGACGGTCGGCGCACCACCAATCGACGGCGACAGCGGCCACTCGGCAGCGTTGATGAAGGAAGCAAGATGCTCCTTGTTGAGCACCCGTGACTGCACGCCCGGTGTGGCATACAGCTGCACCTGCGTGTCAATGGTGAAGTTGTGGATCGGCCGCAGCACGTCCAGCATGGGCCGCATGTAAGCGTCGACGGCGGAATCAATGTCCCACGTGTTGGGCACGGCGCCATCGGTAAAGAGCGAAAACGTTAGATGGTAGGTGGGCGCGTAGCGGAGGGACTTTGTGGTGCGTTTGGCGAGCGCCTCGGTGGCTTCGGCGCTCAGGGCCGGGCGACGATCGCCCGAAGACATTGACGAGCTGGAGAGGAGGTAGGAGATGATGGACTGCTCCTCGGCGAATGTGGATCGCAGCTCGTCGGCGATGGCGGATGCGAGGGCCGATGAGGCCGAGTTGAGTGACGGGATCGAGGTGGGTGCGTAGGTCATGTCGAGCTCGGCGGATTGCGGATGCAGGGAGACGGCGCCCGATTCGCCTGGGGTCAGACGGATTGTCAGGGCAGGCTCCTCGGGCTTGCTGTCGGTCGTGGTTGGGCTATTGGTGTTGCTATCGCCAGATGCCAGCTGTAGGCGCAAATGGTGACCCGGGAAGTCGTTGAGGTCGTCGAGAGCGTGTTGCGTCAGGCGCACGAGATGCTGAGCCTCCGCATCGGGTAACGAGTCGGCGCGGACCGAGATCTGGAGAGGGAACACTGGTCGGCAGGCCTAGGGTCTATCAGCGACTGAGATTTACCTGACGATCGCGTAACGCGCGCATACCTTGCCCTCGGCCCACTGCAGCATGCGATCCAGGGGCAGGTTGGCTCGGTAGATGCTCGTAGTCTTCCACCATATTGGCAGGCCAAGACCAAGGACAACAAGCCAGAACGAGAGGACAATGTAGGAACGCTGGCGCGTCTCTGACGGCCGCTCCGGGGGCGGCTGCTTGGGGGAGGACGCGGGCGCATCTACAGCCGGCGCTGTCGTGGCGGCGGCGACGGACCCTGTAGTCATGTCGAGGCTGCGGGACGACAGTCCCGGAGAACAAGGGAAGCCTGAGGTCCGCAAGAAATTTCAAATCAAGGGAAAGAGAAAAGGATAAACGGTCAATCAGGGGCACAGGACGGGACTCGAGTCCGCCTGGTCGTCGTCGATGGCGGGGCGCATCGGCAGTCGCACGATGGTTCTCCACGATGCGTTGGTGATGCGTGGCATCAGGTCGTGGCGGAGCGGCGCGGCGCGCAGTCACGTGCGCTACGGCCATCCATAGCGTCCCTGGTGGTGTCTGGTCGGTGGGGGAATGACAGGCACGTCCGACATTACCAGAGCTCGGCGCAGCAAATGGCCCGAAGAGCCGGCGGAACGGCGACTCCAGGCTCCGTTGCCAGTCATGGCGAACTTGTAATGCGCCGCCCTCGTTGCTTGTTTGCGTTCCTTGGTGGACTTCACAGTCGTTCTTCTCGTTGAGCGGCCTCGAGTCTGCCGCAGACGTATCCAAACGAGAAATCAGCGCGCGCCTGACCGCAGCCGATAGCAAAGCTAATAGATAGTTGAGCCGCTCTACGCCTGGACACTACGACTACAAAAAATAGCCGCAAGGCCCGAGGCATTCAGCGTTTGGTGGCTCAGTCCTGCTGGGGTCTAGGGTCGTACGGTCCCTTCCTCAAGCCTCTCCCCAGGGTTTGTGACACCATTGGTTTTCGCATCGGTAGAGTTTGTACGCCCATATTGTCGTACCTACACAGGCCGGGCATCACGGAGTATAATTCGACCTCCATTGCCTCGACGACTGCTCTCCGAGGACGAGACAGGGCGGGCGGGCACCTAATTAGCGACTTTGGCCGTGTCGTCAAGTCTACTTGCCTCTTTAGCCTCCAGTGAATCGCCAGCTACATTGCCGCTATTCGTACCCCGCATTTGGGAACCCGCAACGCGTGGGCAAAACCTGGGGCCGAGCCGAGGCATTGGATCTCGCCATGGCGCTGAAGCATCGTTTCGAGGGGCTCTCGGCAGCACGGCTCCGCGAAGTGACTTCTTCCCTACCCAGCCGCGACGCCCACCCATGGCCATTCCGCCCGTCGAAGCCCCCCTCCAGCAGGCATCGGACCTTGGCCTGCAAGTACACCGACGGTAGCGTCTCCATATACTAGACACCAAGCTCCCGCGCGGGCCTGCATGACTGGCCGATCCCCCGGCCGAACTTGGTGCGAGATGCGAGCAGCTGGACGGGGGAAGTGGATCGCTCTACCAGCCAAGCGAAGCAGCGAGCTGGCCAGCAGCTCGTTGCCAACATAAGTCGGGCCTGTATTCGCGCCGGCTCGAGCGGCCGCAACAAGGTAGCAGAGCTATCGCGGCGAGCAATACGAGCAGACGCGCTACCAGGCCACTGGAACAGCCGGAGCCGGCTCCCTCGTCTGGCCGCGGAACGGACATTCGACTAGAAGTCAATGTCCGCACCACCACCTCTAATCTGGGCATATCTGCCGATTTGCGTCCTCCCTGGCCTCCTTGGTTGTCGACTCTACGTTCATTGAGGCTCCGCATCCGTTGTTGAGTTTGAGGCCCTTTCAATTGTTCAGTATCTACGGAGTACGGCAGCCCTAACTAGAGGCCCCGGTACTAACTCCCCCCCAACACTCCTCTCGCCACCCACGCCCGTTACGAACATCTCCCTTGATTACACTGGTGCACGACGTCGTTGCCATTGAGCGTTGATCGCCATGCCAGGTTCGTCGAATACCCCGAGATCGTGTTGAGCTTCCTCAAAACCCGAGCGTCGACTCTCTCATCGATTCGCCCTCACTCATTACTTGCGCGTTACTCACTCTCGCCTCGGGTCTCTTTACCGGCGTAACCCATCACTAACACAGACGTCGAAAGTGCCCCTGGCCCTCGCCGCCCCCGCCGCGGCCGCCGCACTCGCCTACGTCAACGCCCGGACTAGCTTCTGGTACGACCGGCTCCTCCTCAAGAGTGCCTTCAAAGGCGTCGCCCGCATCCTCCTTCGCGAACGCCGGGATCGCCTTAACTTCTTCTACGTCCTTGAGGACCACGCCAAGCACCCGTCCACCGCCAACAAGGACCTCCTCGTCTTTGAGGGCGCGCATCTGACGTACGCTCAAGTCTACGACAAGGTCCTCCGCTATGGCACCTGGTTCAGGCAAAAGTTGGGTATCAAGCCTCACGATATCGTCGCCATGGACTTTCAGAACTCGGACACTTTTGTCATCATCTGGTGGGCCCTATGGAGCATCGGCGCGAAGCCGGCCTTCATCAACTACAACCTGACAGGCGCACCCCTAACTCACTGCATCAAGGTCGCCACCACCAAGCTATGCCTTGTCGACCCGGATGTGGCCGCAAGTGTCGGCCAAGACGTCAAAGCAGAGCTTCCTGGCGTTCGATTCGTCATCTTCACGCCCCAGCTAGCCGCTGAGGCCCTCGCGAGCCCGCCCACGCGCGCTCCCGACTCAGACCGCCACGAGGAGTCCCTGAGCTGTATGGCCTCACTCATCTACACGTCTGGCACGACTGGCATGCCCAAGCCCGCTGTCGTCTCGTGGGCCAAATGCATCGTTGGTGCCACCGTCCCCGAGGTGCTCGCCGACCGCGGGCCCAAGGATATCATGTATACGTCCATGCCGTTGTACCACTCTTCGGCCTCCATCTTGAGTTTCTGCGCCACCGTCTCTGCCGGCAGCACACAGGCCCTCGGCCGCAAGTTCTCAACAAAAACCTTCTGGAAAGAGGTTCGGGACAGCAAGGCGACCTCGATCCAGTACGTTGGCGAGACATTGCGCTACCTTCTTGCCGCACCGCCGCAGCGGGATCCCGTCACGGGCGAGGATCTCGACCGAAAGCATGGCGTCACATTAGCCTTTGGCAACGGCCTGCGCCCGGACATCTGGAACCAATTCAAGGAGCGCTTTGGCGTCGACACCATTCTCGAATTCTATGGCGCCACGGAGGCCCCATTCGCCGTTTGGAATGTTAGCCGCAACGACCTCACGGCCGGGGCCATTGGTCGCAACGGCTGGATCTACGACACTTTGCAAGGCCTTCAAGTGGCTCTTGTCGAGGTAGACTGGCAGACCGATGCGCCTGTGCGTGACCCGGAAACGGGTTTTGCCAGAAGGGTCAAGCCAGGTGAGCCCGGCGAGATGCTGTGCCGTCTGCCGGTCGAGGACATCGATCGCCGCTTCCAGGGCTACCATGGCGACCACAAGGCTACAGAAGCCAAAGTTTTGCGCAACGTCTTCACCAAGGGCGACGCCTGGTTCCGTACCGGCGATGTTACCCGCTGGGACCGCGACGGCCGCGTCTTCTTCACGGATCGCATCGGCGATACCTTCCGCTGGAAGTCAGAAAACGTGTCCACAGTCGAAGTCAGCCACGCCGTCGGGTTGCACCCTTCCGTCCGAGAGGCCAACGTCTACGGCGTCGAGTTGCCCCATCACGATGGACGCGCTGGCTGCGTCGCCATCTGTTTCGACAAGAACCCTCCAGAGGGTGACACTTTGCGCAGCCTCGCCTCCCACGTTCGCAGCTCTCTCCCGCGATACGCCCAGCCGCTCTTCCTGCGCCTTGTCCCGGAGATAGGCGGCGGCGGGCAGACGACGGGTACCAATAAGCAGCAGAAGCACGCGCTGCGCAAGGCCGGCGTCCGCCCTGGCCCTGCTGGCGTCAACAGCACGGCGGGAGCAATGTACTGGCTCAAGGGCGATGCGTACGTGCCCTTTGGCGACAAGGACTGGCAGGCACTCGAAGCTGGGCAGGTGAAACTTTAAAACGGACGGAGATACGAATCCTTGGTTGCATGCATTGATAGCGCTAGTCTTGGCAGTGGATGTGCGTAAATGCCGAAGCCTATATCTCCTGCTGTTTCTTGAGTCTCGGCCTCACTCTTGTGTGACAGTGGCGCCGCCAACATCCAAACACTCGACGTAGGTCAAGGGAATCCGTGCGGATGTTTAGTCTTGGATTTGTTTCCAGCCAGTCTCAGCAACATACATGAACCGCTTCAAAGCTAGCATTGACGGCCACGACCCTTGGGGAGTCGAGGGTCGTCCTGGTAGACGCCCTTCCTGGAGAGGGTGTGCAGGAACGCTGCTCCCACAACCAAGGATGCAGCCCTGCTCAGCGCGAAATAAACCGTGTTCCTGGTTTCTATCTGTGAATGAACATGTTTTCTATCATGCACCGTTATCCTTCATCATCTCATAAGATTCTACCCGGTTCTCTTTAGGACCCGGCGATTCCCAGCCCAGCACGCTGTCCGGGCCCCGGCTGTCCACCAGCATATCCAGGGCCACCAGGAGGAGCCAAGGTAGCAGCATTGCCGGTGCCTGTCCTCTCCCTCATCCTGCGTCCCTCCATCAGCCCTCTGAGGCCTCGCTTTTGCAAACCAATGACGCTGCTAAGCTCTCCGTTCCAAACGAAGCGTTCGGTGTCGCTACCACCAATCTCTGAGTCCCATTCAGATCCACTGATGCTCGTGGATGCGGACACTTCGCCGCTCCGTGGCCGGCCGGATTGCTGGACATTGGTGTTGATGCTGAGGTTTCCAGTGGCCGACGCAAGGCTCGAGGAGAGCGATTCGTTCGCAGTCGTTCCGCCTAGAGAAAAATCAGAGGTTGATGTCGGTGACCCAATCGGATCGAGATTGCCGACGAAGAAGTTCGGGTTGAGCGATCCATCGATGCCTCGGCCTCCGCCCGCTGCCATGGCTGTCGCGTTGAATACGGCAGCGGCGTTCCGGCTGTCCAGTAGAGCGTGTAGTCTCTCGACAACCGCCTCGAGGAGACCGTCGATGCGATAAGGCCGTGCAACCTGCAAGAGAGAGCACAAAATCTGAGGCGTGCAGAGCGGCGACGATGGTGGCGGAAGAGAGCTCGTGTAAAGAAAGTGCAGCAGAGCTTGGACCGTCAAGTAGGTGTGGGGTAGATAGACACAGCGAGGTCTCAGAGTCGGCGGCAACGATCGTGGCGTCGGAGCAGTATTAATAGTGGCAGGGTTTATATCCTCGCCGTAGCCCAGCGCACTCTCAGGACCATTCGGGACGGCTGTGCTTGGCGCTGGTGGCGCCAGGCCTGATGCCGAAGTCGACAGCATTGAGCCGCCCATGATCGAACTCTCGCTCGCGTTCCTCGAACTGGGCGTAATGGTCATGGCAGACGCCCGCAGGGGATTGCTGGCTAAGCCCGACAAGCCCGATCGTAGGGTAATGGCATCACTGCCGTCGTGCGTTGCGGTCCCTTCCCTGAGAAGCTGGACGAAATACGGGCCCCATCTTCGAGCGACAATCCTCGAGTTGACTGGTATGCGCTCGCCGCCGATGCACAGGATGTCCATGTCAGCCAACTCGCGCATGCCGAGGGCCTTCTCGCCCAGCTCCTCGGAAGCCCGGGAGTGGAATCTGCCACCAGCCGTATAACCGGCCTTGCGGGTGAGACTGAGGCCAGGGCCAGAGTACGGGCTGCTTGCCGATATGAACCCGGACATGGGGCTGTTCTTGCGAGGATTGTCGTAGAACCCAAAGGCTTCCAGCTCCACCATGCAGACATTGGAGAAGTTGATGCGACGGTGGTTGTAGTCGTCGACGAGGCTCCGCTTCCTGTTGCCGAGAATCACGAAAGTATTGCGCCTATTCCACAGCACGCCCCTATTCCAGCTCCCTTGGCTGAACACACTCCCACCCGCATCGATGCGACTCCAAGTAAGAGTGCGCAGGTCTAGTGCCCAAAGCGCATACTCCTGCTTGGAGGAGGTGAGATACGTCCCGCTCACGACGAAGTGAGTGTCAATGACGCCGCCATTGGGGAAGCGGAGTCCTGGCGGAGAATACGTGCCCGACATGGGTCGCTCTGTCAGCGTCCCGTCTGTGGCCCGAATCTGCAGCTCCAGCTTCACGTCCAGAAAGTTATAATTGGAGTAGATGAGCATGGACGAGCCTGGCTCCCGAGCTTCCTGGCTGATGCCGCCTTCTGCCCGCTGCGAGCCATTCTGATTCGTCTTACCGATCCTGGCCGTCACCGAAGGAGGAAGCGGAGCGGCGACACTGCGGTAGGCCCCGCAGCTCTTCCCTAGCGGCTGCGTCGACGTCCATTTGAGGCTGCGGAGATTGAAGACGCTGATTTGCTCAATGTAGTGGTTTGCGCCGTCTTGTCCACCCACAATCACCATCTCAGCGCCACCCGAACCATCAATATTGATACCGATGCGGCCCTCGTTCGGGTTGGCCGACGAAGGGTTGTGTTGCAGCGCGGACATGGGCGCTCGAGTGGAAGAAAAGGCGGCCGAAGACGGCAGTATACAAGCACAGTGTGCATACCGGCCCTGGGGGGCGTCTTGAGCGGGCAGATAAGTCCATTGCTTGGTCATGGCGTCGTATATGTAAATGTCAGACATGACGGTGACCTCTGGCTGTTGTTGATCTGTAGGAGCGGGCTGGTTCAATGCGGGAGACATTCCACCATAACAAACCATCTTGGTATCTCCCAGAGGACACATGGAGTGAAAGTATCGGGGGGGAGGAACGTCGCCGGTAGTTTGCAGCTTGGTCCAGTGTCGTCGAATGAGATCAAGCTCATACAGGTCGGCCGTTAGGGGTGCAGGACGAGTTCGAGATAAAATTCTTCCGCCAAAAACGTAGAGCTTGTCCCCGAGGATAGTCGTTGTGGCGCCAACGAGCGGTGGAGGTTCGCGCCCGGTCGTTCGATGCACATTGCACATCAAGCCAGACAAGTGAGCAGACGAGCCCTGCGACGGTCCCCCGACAGGGGTGGCTGCAGCATGTCCTCTCGCCTGCGCGGTGGCAGGAGACGGTGCAGCTGACGCATGTTCGTTGCTCCTTGGCGTCAGTCCGTCTCTCGTGTCTTCAGCCCCCTCATACCTGGCCGAGCTCGCCAAGCTGCTCATGCTGCTGCTCATTTCCTGGGCAGGTTGGTCCTGGCTGCCGTAGATTTGACCGGCGCCTGCAGAACTGGTCGAGTCCATCGTGCTAGTGCGGCTGTCCATGTTGGGTTCGGCAGATCTGGCTCGCGGCTGCTCGACTCTGATGTCGGCGGCGGCTCTGGCGATGCTATCCGAGTCGCCTGCCAGAGTTGTCACCGGAGTCGCGGGGGTTGATAGAGATGGTGTTTGTGGCAAGGGTTTGGCGAGGCTGTGTTTTAAGCTTAGCTTCCTCGCATGCTCAGAGGGCTGCGCGAGCGAAATTCTGCTATTCGGGAGCTGTTGGTACGATGGGCCGGTGGCGTTGATGCTCGGGATCGATGGCTCGGTCAGACCAAGGGCAGAGCTCTTTCTTGGAATCTTGGGTCGCGGAGATTGCGGAACGCCTCGAGAAGCAGCAGAAGAGTTGTCGGGACTATACCGGTCGGTCGGCGGCTGGCCGTCATTGGCCTCGGAATCGGACAAGGAGGCCAAGCCTACGTGGGATGGATTCTGAGAACCGGTCAGACCCGAGGGATACGCCATGGCTGCGCCAGGCAATGCGCCAAATGGCGCGCGACACTAGAGGTTCAGGATACAGAGAGAGAAGGGGCAGAGGGGAGTGTCATGAGAAACGACTTGAGGTGCAGTGATAAGGGATGGCGGGTCGCGTGTCGCGGGTCGCTTTGCAACTGTTGCATTTAAGCTCCCTCGTATGCTTATCCGTCGTTGGCTCCCGGCGGATGTCAGCTTCAGACCACGACGTCGAGATTTCTGGGGTAAGAAAGCCCTGGGCACGACGGAGGCGAGGCCACTCTGGGCAAAACGTCCGAAGCTGGGTCCGGGGAGGAGGCCAAGACGTTCGAAGGCGATCTGACGAGGACCGGGTGCCAGGGCGCTAGATGTACATACGGACTGCAGCGGCGGGAGAAGAGGGCAAGGGTTTGGCAGACCAAAAGACTGGAGCCGGGGCAACAGAAGTGGAGGGGCATTGACAGATGGCAGAGTGAGGAAATACCAAGGCGAGGCTGCCGTGGGCATGAACGATGGGGCTCGTACCTTGGGAGGCTCCGCTGAGGCAATTATACTGGCCGGGATGATGCACGCTCAGCAGCAGTCGAGGTCTCGCGGTGGTACCAGGGTCTGCTCGACGAACGTGTGCTCGCACAGCAGCGTGCCTTACCTTGCGCACGTCTATCTGCAGCGGTCAGTCGACTGAGGGACGGCTCGGGAGGCGTGTGCGGTGCGTCGAGCGGCGGGCGATGTGGTCACGGCGTCTGTGCTCGCTCGGCTGGCCCTCGGCGTGTGGGTGGATGTGCGTGCGTGTGCGCGAGCGACAACCAGTACTCGTACGTAGGTGCTGGGCGTCAGGAGGCGGCCCCAAATGTCGCTCTCTGGTCGGTGAAGCGCAGCAGGTGTCGAATCGCGTGGAGCGGCGCGGGGGCGTCGGCGGGTCGCGGCGGGTGCTGATGCCACGTCGTCGGGCGGGCACCGAAATCCGTCGTCGTGCCGTACGTACGACACAAGGCACACCTATTCGTACGCCGTGCCGGGAGGGATTGCCTGTTTGCGTCCGCTGGGGCGCTCGCTCGGACTCTGTTTGGATGGTTGCGACGTGTGGGTGCGAGGCTGAGCGGAGGAGATCGAGAGACAACCGTGGTGGTTCGAGGGGAAACGGCGCTGGCGCCGGTGCACACGCACAGACGCTGGCGAGGCGGAATGATGACGGCGATGAATCAGGGCACGTTGGGAGCGGAGCGAGTCGGGAGATGTGATGGAGTGAGGCTGAGTGGCGGCGTGGAGAAACGAGCAGGTCAAGATGAGATGCTCCATGCGCTTCCTGGTGGTCCCAGGCTACCTTCCATTGCTGTACAACGCACTTTACCTACCGAAGCAAGCGAAGGTAGGGACGAGTAGGTAAGGTCGGTAGGGAAGGCGCCGTGGATGTACGTACTCGCGGCCATTATCACCACCGCCCTATTTTCACCACCACCGCCACCGCCATCCTGAGCCAGGCGCCAAACGGTCGTGGCCTCGGCGCAAGGTGCCCATATGCCCACAGAAAACGCCTGTGCGATGTGGCGTACGGCGCGTGTATTGATTCCTTCCATGCCACCAGCGTCACACCCTGCCCGTGTTCCAGAAGGTCTCGCCGCGACGTTTAGTTGGTGCTTTTAGTGCTTCCCCAGCGCTTCGACCACTAATAACGGTTGAGCTCCCTCCATGACATGGGCTGCAGATCCGGGTCGAGAAGCATGTTGCCGTGCAGGAGCCACAATCTCGTACTCATACTTGTAAGACTCTGCCCAGGGCCAAGGTCTTCGCACAAGGCGATGCCAACACTGCCGTGGCTTCCATGGGACGACACGCCTCCATGCGCAAGGACCCCGGAACTTCGTGGTTTGGTTTCCAGGGGCGTCGATCCCTACCTCCCCAGCTGGGCTCCTGTACCTGAGAAGCGGAGTCGCCGCAGCCGCACATCGTCCGTGACCGCTCAGCATTGATCAGGGTGTCAAGCCGCGCATGACTGACAGCGAAAGTTGCCGAGGGAGTGCCTACAGGACCGTTGAGGGCCTTCGGCGTTGCGTTGAAGAACACCGCTCCCGAGGGTTACGCAGATCCAGGCCGAGTGCCTTCTTCGCCCGGCATCTTTTGCGACTGCACCTCACACGCATCGTTGACAATGAGCGTCCCCGTGCGGGAAAGATCATCAAGGTCGAAATGGCTCCAAGACCCCTTTCGAGAACTGAGAGTCGAATTAGTTTGCCAAAGGCCGAGTTCTTAGTCATGTTTTCCATGCTAGCTCTTCGATCAAAGCTGATAAAGCTGCACCGGATGCAAGGATAATTAACGCCGATCACGGGTATAGAGCTGAAGTATGATTGCGTATGGTTGTCACTTGATTCAAAGGAGGGCATCCATGGGATTTAGGTAGAGCCCCTGTCCAGGATCTCGTCAGGAAAGCCTAGGTGATGGCAGTTCCAACGCATCTTTACCGATGTATCGGTATTGCTTGAGATGACATATCTATACCTTGAGACCGTAATAGTCATGTTTGACACCACATAAGATGCGATTTTCGAAGGCCGGGCCGAAACTAGTTTCTTGAGCTCTTTGGTGATCAATAATGGACGTAAGGCGATTTGAAGCCGTGCATACACTGATGAGGCATAAGACCTGTTGTTCCTACGTGCAATGTCTCGTGCCAAATAGCCTTCTGCTGACGATTCGTTGTGTTCCATGACAGTGTTGGAGACGTGGCTGGAGGAGGGTGTCACTCTGTGCGATGAGCATGTTGATGAGGCGATGGTGGCAAGAATATGTATCGAAAATAGAGAACATCCGACGGGACATGTACAATAGAGGTTCTCAGAGGCCCCCGCAGGGGTAGATGGCTAGCCCTCTCATACGTCTTGTAGAACAACGTACATGAATGCCATTGCGTACAAGAAGAGCTCTGCAGACTCGCTCTCTCGAGACTAGGAGACATACATGTACGCCAGCTGTCTTACCGTTTGCAAAATAGTACTTAGTCTAATTCTTCAAGAATGGCCTCCCGCACAATATTGACTCTTTTGTCTTCATTTCGGCTGTTGAAGTAGACATCCTCCATTTGCCACCGCGTCCGTACTCGTAAATGTAACCCCGCTCGAAACGGCCGCGGTTTGCGTTATGGGATCGTCAGCATGCTCAGCCGCGCAGAAGCTAAGCTCAATACTGCGCTTACCGCTCAAGGGAGCTGGGTCCAACGACTGCTGCCTGGAGGACTCGTTCCTCGTGGCGCGGCAGACACATATATATAGCAGCTGTGTGAATACAGTGGAGTCTACTCCGAAGACGACGAGTTCCTTTACCCCAATTATTTGAAGGAACAAGCGCCTGCTCCATTGAAATCATGTCGTCCCTTCCACCGTCACGGAAGAAGAAAGTTAGCCTCTTCACTTGGGCCAACATCTCCGGAGCTCCAACCAGTCCAGCTGTACATACAGCTTCAGACGACAAATCTGCACTGCGCAGAAGCGGTGAAATCGCGTCGTCAGTGGAGAACATTAGAGAACGCATCGTCGGCACCTGGAAGATGATCTGGACCGCACTCTACAAACCCCACGAGAGGGCCAGCTTTCATCGCATTGATGAGCTTCGCGGTCTGTGTTTAGGAGCTGGGGCATCGGTTATGGCAGTACCAACGAACCAGTTACTCGGGCCGCTCGATTCAGCGCTGCGGCAGAGCAGTTCACACTCCACCAGTCTCCAGCACCTTAAGCTGGAGGAGAACACTCCATTGGAGCTGCTAGAAGCCTTATTGCAAATTTTAGAGGCATATTCGGGAGAGATTGACCCTGTCAATCGAATTGCTTCCTTATTGAGGAGCGCCCAGGTCGGACTGCGTGAGCCGACGACGAGTGACTGGGCTGCCGCCAAAGACAAGATTCTCCCACTTGCGGAAGCGACGGGAAGGAAGTTGATGCACTTTAACGCAAGGCTATACATGCTTCAATTAGACATTGAGACGGACGCCTTGTCAAAAAACCCGGATGGTCGTCCTCGATGGTTGGTGGTGAAGGACCTGGCATACCCTCCAGCCAAAAAAGTTTCTTCCTTTTCAAAATGACAAGACTGGTGTACTTTTATCAATCTCGCGCCCGGTCATCACTTGGCAGTGACTGGTCAAGAATTCTTAAAAGATGGTGTAGAATTTCTGGTAATGGCAGACGGGGAAGGCCGTATGCGGCGAGAAGGAGCCTGAGTTTCCCAGATGCATGACGGCCATACGGACGATATAAGTAGATAATGGCCGACATTAGAGTCATTTACGAGCCTTGAACGTACAGGTGATCTGGGATAAATGATGAGACAGTAAAATATAGACAGTAAACCATTCCTAGCAGAAGTCGGTAGGCTGATCGCCAATTATTATCATCCTTACAGACCATTCCGCATGGCTGATGTCAGTCGTAGTCCAGTTGTAAATTCCGACAGATCAACGCCAGAGCTAACGGCAGGCCGCTGCCTGGGCGGCGGAGCCGCAACTTGGGACAATTTCTTGTACGCCTCCTCTTCTGTCAGTTTTAGCATGCTCGCATTTGTCGTCTTTTCACCATCAGACCCCCCGCTCTTCACCGATGCGTTCTCTGGCTTTTTCTCATCGTCCCACCGCAGTCCCGCACGCCTGTCTTTCTCCTTCTGGATGTTCGCGCTCAAGTCGGTCGGATCGTTTATGTGCATCGTGTAAAGAGGGTTTCCATTCTCTCCTGCTGCGGGCAACATTTTGCCTGGAGCGTACAGCGGAATAGCACGGCATGCGGCTACCAAAGCGCAATGGAACTTGTTGCTACGTTGTGCCCGCAGCTTATCGTCGGACCAGTTGTTGCGGTGCGTGAATGCTAGACGCAGCTCCATCTTGTTGAGCTCGTGCAGAGACCTGACATTGAGTCCCAGGCTGCCCGGTACATAGTCGCGACCGTTCTCGCGCAGAAATTTGTCGAGTATCTCGCGCAGCTTAGCAAGATCTTTGAAGGTTGTGCGAAAGTCGACGAATATGGACAGGTCCTGGCGGTTGATGCCTGAACGCGAAAAGTTTTCGATACTCTTGTGGAAGAGTTGGTCATTCGAGATTTGCATGTCTGAACCGTTGTCCAGCCGCCGGAAGACAGTGTATAGCAGGGATTGGCGCTTGACAACGCAGGCTGTCACAGCAGCGTTTGAGCCTTGAGCGGAAATCTTGACAACGTCGCCTGCATCAAAGGGGTGGTCAAAGAAGACAAATATGATGCCGGTGAGGAGATGATTGAAGGTTCGGCCGACAGCAAAAGAAAGGCCGATTGCAAGGGAAGAAAGAACGGACTGAATTTGCTTGATGGCAGGGACGTATTGAACCACTGATAACTTGTGAGCAAAAACGTCTTTGAAGCCAGTGAGAGAGTGACCGACCAATGAAGAAAACCATAACTGCGGCAATGATGCACAGGCAAAGCCAATCAAAAGTATTGATGCAGTGGTCCATGTCAGCAATACCCCTGTAGACGTTGTGTCTCATCTTTCCGGCTTCCGTCACAATCGCCACAAAGTCGTCGAGGTGAATGTCGTTGCTATCGTTTTCGTCGAGTATCTTGAAAATTGCCTTGGCCTCCGCCGCACGGTCCTTGCCTAGAATTTCGATGATGTCGTTCTCTGTCATGCCATGGCTTCCGCTTGCAACAAGCGATATCCAAATGCGCCTAGAAAGTGCTGCTGCTGCCGTGGGGTTCGCCCAAGCCCGGTCGATAACAGAGTACGACGACCCTGGCCGTAGCCAGTGCGCCTCTGGTGCGTCTGAGATGAAATTTCCAAAGAGCGATACGATCTTGTATCCATCAATGCCTAGCCGGGCGAGGTAGCTGGACACCCGTTGACGGGCGGAAGCTTGCATGTCACCTTTGGCGTTTCGAATAATCATATCCTCTTCAGCGAAGGGGCTGGTGTTCTCTGGGTGCAAATAAAGTGAGGCCTCGTAAAGAACGATGAGAGCGTTGTGAACATCCTTGGTTCGATTCAAGGCCACATTCGAGCGTCTGTAGTGATAGTGTACCGCAAGGTAGGAAATAAGGATCTTTTCAACAAAGTAAAAGGCGACCCAAAGCGTGAGCTGTTGCAAAATGTCGTCGATTATGTCGTCCCAAGATAGGTACGGCGAGTTCGGGTCTTTGTCGATGTTGACGGCGAGCAGGTCATTGTTATTGATAAGCTAAAGCTAACCATGAGTCAATGTCGAGAGAGATAGGTTTGTTTGGGCACGTACCACGGAGAAGAAGATGAAACAGATGATTGTTGTGGCAAAAAAGCAGATAGGCCGGCGCATGAATTTAAAAATGCGCCAGTAACGCTGATGAGAGGAGTTGATGTATCTGTAGAAATGAGTAAGATTGAAAACCGTGTAAACAGATTGTGATAAGCGCACCTGGCAATGAAGCGGAACAAATATGGCAGAACGAGGCCAAACACATCGAAGAAGACGGCGAAAACCCAGGTTATCTCTAGCCACAGGCATACGTAGAAGCCGAGGTTGCGGTATTGCGTCTGCTTAATAGCCTCAATCGTTTTATCATCGTCGGCCACGGCATCCTTGGAAAATACAAGGATGGGAATGAGCAGCGCCACGAAAATCGTCACAAACACAATCGCGTACCGCAACGCCCACCACAAGAGCTGCGTGCGGTGGTGCGCAACCGCCTTTGGCGGGAGAGGTAGAGAGGGTTGGCCGAAGAATGAAGGCTCATACTTGAGTTCCTGGGCCATCGACGTGTGCTGACTTGTCCCCGGCTTGAACTTATTAACCTCCGGCTCTTGATCCATCTCGGAGTGCGCGACTGGTCGGTAAGCGTCGATATCGTCGGCGGGATTTGCCGAAGGCACTGCCTGGGGAAGAAACGGGCTAGCTTGACCGCCAGCGACTGGTCTTCTGTCCGACGATGAAGAGCTATGTGGCGGTCTGTGCTCCATGCGGCCGGGCGATAGTGAAAAGGAAGAGCATCGGAGGCTTCTGTAGAGAAGAGGCGAGCGAGCGTTGTATCCGCCACTTATATGGGAGCTGTGGCGTTATTCAAGTCTTTCTACGTTAAGCTAATCGCGGCAGCCATTTTCTTTCCGCTTTAATGCCCGTGTGATCTGGAATGGGGGTGTGTTGATAAGAAGGAAAGTACGGAGTAGTGCTGACGAGTGTTCCCGCTTATCCTTGCAAGTTCCACACTGGAGTGTCAGCACTGACAAGTGCTTCGGCCTGTGGAACTTGAAAATACCCTGTGAGATCAAAGACTCCTGGTATTCCATCACGATTATCCTGGTTTCGGTAAGGCTTCGCGGGGCAGGCTAAATTGGAACAGGGTTTCCCGGCCGGCCAGCTTCACACGTTCCCGCCTTTGCTAATGTATCAAGTGATACCAGTGGACTTGTAACAAGCCGACATCCAGCTCAAGGAGTTGTATCCGATTGAGTCCGCCAAGTGGCATCTGTTCGAAAGATGCCACAATTGTGGATATCCTCCAGGTTTTGATGTTCGCGCTCCTCAGGTCCCCTAGACAAGCGTGGCCGAGAGCCGCGATAGAACATTGACAGACAGTTCGCTGCCTGTCATGCGTTGTAGGACATTCGTACAAGGAGGCGGCCCGGAAGTTGAGAAGCGAGGCATACAGTATTGACATTGCGAATTCGGGTGGAGGGGCTGATCTGCGTGGCAGGCTCTCGGGATCAGGAGCATGGTCTGCCGCTAATAAGATTAAGGACCTTTTCTTAGAAGCCATGTTAGCTCGGTAGCGATCTACTGCGAGCAAGCGGTGTGTGGCTGGCCCCTCGGACAGTCCCACATTGAACCAATCTCTGCTGGTATACATGTAATTCAAGTTGGGCGACTGGATGATACAGGCCAGGCTGTTATCCCTATGCTACATTATCGTAATTGGTCAACAGACGATGCTCAGCGACTTTCACGAAGGGCGGCGGCAATGTGTTGACGATGCCACACTCTTGGCAGGCAACTGTTGAAGTCAAGGGGGTCATTTCTGATGCGAGCTGGTTTGGGCGTTTCAGACAGGGCTCAAGCTTGACGGCTCTCTGTCCGAGGCGCTAGAAACGACGCTAATCCGTGGACTGCCAATCCTACGAGTAGACACAGAAGACTTGGCTACAGCTCTCTACAAGTAACGTTGGTCCGGGTTCAATTGTACAAGCTGGCACCACCAAGTCGTCACAATGCCGTGTAATGTCCCTTAGGGGCTACTAGCTTAAACGTGAGACTTGAGACATTTGATGCTAAATGATGCCAGGGCGTACAGCCAGCTCTGGCTTGATGGTGCCGGTGCATGTACGGACGCGTTGTACCCGTACACATCCCCGTGCTGAGCAGCGGCCGTCGGCAAGTCTGCCCAGCGCCAACACGATAGGGCTGAGTTTTGCCATCCAGGGTTGCCATGCGAGTGACCCCAGTCTTGGCAGCTATGTGCAGGCAATTGTGTGGAGTCTGGCTGGCGAACGACAGAGACCCTTGTCCGAAGCGAAGCAGCCATGGAGAATGCTGGCTCTGCCCAACCATCATGGTCGAGCAGCTCCACTGCTACACCTCAACATGACTGGTAATATCCGAATTCTCGGATCGGAAACTGGGATGAGGTGACATGCACTGGCCCACTTGCTCGGCGGCCAAAGCCTAGAATCGCGACTTGTCCAGCCAATCACTGCTCTCGAAAGTAAAGCCTTAATTGGGAACCGGGTGCGGCTGAACCGCAGGGGGACCAGGGGGCTCCTGCCGATGCTGAATGCCGACCCTCCCCGTCGACCACAGTCGTGCATTCTCAACCACGCGAGTGGAGCCCGTCCTCTCCTTAAGCCAGTCCGGCCATGCATGTGAGATACGCAGGTCGGCGTGTCCGAGGCGCCGTGGGCAAGGAGCTGTGGTCCTTTTCTCCAAACTGTGTTAGCGATGGCCAGGCGATCAAAGCTCGAGTGGCTGATGTGGCCATCCGGCATTGAATCCGGACGTTGAGGCACGCCCAATGCAATTCGACAAGTCCATCTGCTACCATCGCACTTCTGTTGCCCTTCAGCTCTTCCACCACTGTTTCATGGGTGCTCCGCACGGAGCACCACTTTCCTATGTTATCTCCAATGGCGATGTCGCAGATCCATGATTATGGCTCTGAGCTCTAAATTGGCTCGTTCTGAAGCTTGTTCAATGACTCCGTGCTACTGCCAAAGTAGCGAGTTTGAATCGACATTCTTGACTTGGCCGCAAGATCGACAACTCGAAGGCTTCGACGGCCTACTGGTAGGGCCCGGCTGAAGGGAATGCGTCATCAGGAGCTTCTTCTACAACAGAGCGTGCAGCCGCCGCCGTCAAGGGGCTACCAGCATGTTAATAAGCTACAAATAACGGATGCCTTTGTCCACAAGTACTGCTTTAAACAAGACTGGGGTCAGCACACCTTATGTAGGCTTTAGCAGGGTCTTGGAGAGGCAAATGAATGCACGGCGAGCGTCGAGCAACGCCGCCCACGAGCTCGAATTTGCCATGTCGACGCTGGGCCCATATTGAGAGACATAGGCCCGCCCGTTTTGCCACCTTGCGTGGGTACTACGTCGGGAGCGTCAGCTAGTCCAGAGCCTGATAGTTTCCGAAGTCAACCACAGGCAGCTCGGTGACTATTGTGTCAATTCAGTCCGCGTATTGAGTTTTGAAGTTGACACGGCCCGGCAGCCCTAATGGATGGAAGCGATATATATCTTGACGGCGTTCCGAAGTTTCTCTTACGAATGGACCAGAGATGATGATGCATCGGCCAATGATTTGGCATCTGTCACACCGATCAATTAATCAAGAATCAACCGGTTACACAAGTCTGTTTCTTGGAGCAATCTCTAAATACTCACGGTGCGCATTGGCTCGGGATCTTTCCGCATCATCTCCACAGCCCTAGTAGCATTGTGCTAGAGCCATTTGCTCCTTTCATCACGTCTGCCAGGCGGGGCCACAACGCTTCAAAAGTCAGAGGGTAAAGAACCAAATGTATTCATTGTCCGTTGCTGGATTCTTCAGGCGGCCTAAGCAGAAACTCCACGCAAAGTTTGTTGTTGATCGCACTTGTCGACACGCGTCGAACTTCGCCAATGAGTTGACCCCGACCGCAAAAGCGGCAGAATCACCCCATGGATAATTCCTACAGCGACTCGCTTCGAATCTTACCATCAACACCGGCCGGCGGCAAGGGCAGCGGAAAAACTTGCAACACGAAAACGAACTTGTCATTTACTAGGGCTTTGGTATCATGCTAATTGCCGTTGGCCTGAGGCCGGTTCATGTCGACCGGCCAAAGACTAGTCCACTTGCCGCCGTATCCACCACCCAGCCTTGCGTCACGGGTAGACACAGCAGTCATTGATCGAGCGACCTGGCGCTCCCCCATACTCGGCACATCCAATCTTCTCAAGATGCCGCGCGCGTAAAGGCCGCTCAGGGCTTGTTGGGAATCGAGGTGTAGCGCAGGTAGGGCTTGATGATGCGGTGGCCCGGGAACAGCTGGTCAGCCTCGGGCTGCTTGACGCTGTTGGCGATGATGACGTCCTGGCCGGGGATCCAGTCGATGGGCGTAGCCACCTTATGCTTGTCTCCGAGCTGCAGAGAATCGACAATGCGCAGCACCTCGGCAGCATTGCGGCCCGTCGACGCCGGGTACGACAGGATGGTGCGGATCTTCTTGGCAGGGTCGATGAAGAAGACGGAGCGGATGGTCAGGGGCAGGCTGTCACGATCGATGTTGGTAGGGTCCTGGTAATCGATCCTGTTGACCCAGGCATTAGCATTCTCTACTGCGGCGGACGGCGGGCTACAAGGAACGAGAGGCGGGAGCGATAGCAAGAGGGAGGGGAAGCTCGGGCAAAATAGACCGCCAAACTCACATATCGTAGAGGTTGGCAACCTTGCGATCAGGGTCGGCAATGATGGGGAACACGACATTGCCGCCCGTCACCTCGCCGATGTCCTTGATCCATCCCTCGTGCCTCTCGGTCGTGTCGGCCGACAGACCCAGCAGCTTGACGCCGCGCTTGGCGAACTCTGGCTCAAGCTTGGCAAAGGCGCCCAGCTCGGTGGTGCACACGGGCGTGTAGTCGGCCGGGTGCGAGAAGAAGACGCCCCAGCTGTCGCCCAGGTACTCGTGGAAGTTAATGGGGCCGATGTTGCTGTCGGCCGAGAAGTCCTCGGCGACTGATCCCAGCCGGAGGGGAGTGGTGCGCGCGCCGCTGCCCATGGTGATGTGAAGCTGTGTATGGGGTGGAGGGGGGGTTGCAGGAACGTCGATGAGACCTTTTTGCTCTGTACGGAGTCTCGCAGTGCGCAGGGGAGGATGGAGAGTGAGCTTCTGTTGCTCGACGCGCGCGGCGGGATTCCCAGATGTCTTTATACCTCAGCGCGGGTCCGCACAGCTGGCGGAACCTGTCCGGGGCAGTTGCCACCGCGCCGCTGTCGCAATCGAACCAGGGGGCGCAAGAGCCATGCTGCCCAATTCCTACGAGTATTACGAGTACGGTATGTACTCGTAAACCTTGATCCTGCCGTCAGTGAGACCAGCCGGGCGAGGACGCATGGGAGCTTCATTCGCGGGGCACGCGTGGAGCTGCTGCCCCTCCATGCATCCCACTACCCCTCCTCTCCCTCCCTCCCCTCCCTCCTCTAGCTTCCGCGAGCCCCTCCCAGCCGAGCATCCGCTCCGTAGGCGTGCTGCGGTGGGCCGATGAGGACATTGCATTCCAGTAAGGTATCTTTACCTCGTGAGCTCGCCGCGGCCAGCTCTGTTACCTGTGCTGTGCTCTTGCTGCGCCGAATGATGATCGGGACGGCTTCCTCTGCAGGGCGTGCACAGACAGAACAAGTGTCACTGCCCGTGAGCCCCCCGTCATCATCCCCAAGCAACCTTGCATGTTACCCCAAGCAATGAGGCCTCAGGACCCTGAGACTAGTCCGGGAGGCGGCCGATTGCGTGCTGCGCCCGCCGCGTTATTGGCCCACATTGCACGATTCTGCCATCCAAGCCCGGCTGACGCAATGAACGCCGTTATCAAATTGGGGCCGGCTCGTCGGCGTCGCAAGCAGCACGCCATTCCCCCTTCCGACCTGCCGTATGCCAAGTTGCCCATTCCAATTGGCGCCGGCGCAGGCACGGACATCGTCGATGCAGTCGTAAACCCAAATGTGCCGCACTGCGCCTCGTATATCAGCTTGGGCAGGATCTTGCGCAGGATCCTACATTATGCTGGGATAATTGTCCGCTTGATTCCATCCATTCCCAGTCACGGCGTATGGGCCCCAGCCGGAAAAGCAAATGAGCTGGTTCGCCGACTCGCCGACGGCCCGACGCACGTCGTCGCAGCCATGTCGCCGTAGTCTAGGGTAGCTCCGTGTGCTGCCACCTCGGGAGTTAATGTGCAACCTACGGAGTACAGATTCAAGCCTCTCTTTTGAGATAGCCTCCGAGTTACGTTTCCGTGCTTAGCTTCACTACATAATAAATGAGTCAACATGTGGACGTCATGACACAAGAGAAGCCAGGCTGCACGCAAATATGTATAGTCAAGTCTTGTCCCATTACTACTGAAAGTCATGAAAAGTCTTCTGCTCCGAGTACAGGTAAGATTAAGTTCACAGGAATGCACAGCTAGAGAAGCTGTAGCAGACAAGCATATTTATACAACGGTTTACCTACTGTTTATGTGCTGATCGCAATTATGGCCTACGAGAAAGATGGGATGCCAAAAAA